>JBBBDQ010002408.1:665000-720312 GCA_037127315.1 Ascarosepion bandense
ATTCTGTCCTCTAAGACCTACTGCACTTTGTATATAAATGTATAATATACATGAGGCTGTGCCAAAAAGTTCTGAACCTAATCCATTTCCCAAAATGTGACAAAATGACCAAACATTGAATTTTGGAGGAAAGAACTTTTTCATGCAGAGAAGTTTTCAACATCTCTTCATGTACTCTAATGACTGAAATTATTTGCAGTGTTAGTTCCTTTCATTTATAGAGAATGAAATTGAAATGAAATTACCTTTAGGTGGGGTGGCCATATATGTTAAATGGATATATACACAAAACACATCCATTTCACTTCATAAATGTGTTGTCAGAGAAGTTTCATTTACTTTCCACATATTTTGATAGACATTTGTTTTATGTTGGAAAACTATTCTGTTTGTGTGTCTCTGGCAAGAAGACTGTTCATGTTAGATGTTGCCATAAAGACAAACTGATATCCATTGAAGGCTTAACAAAAAAATAATGAAAGTCAAGAGAATTACTTTTTTCTGAAAAAAAAAATGATTTGGTTGAAGTTATTGTTTTTGAACATTTATCATGGTAAATTACCAAGTATCTTGTTTTTCTTTGGAAACCTCCTCTAAATAGTTCTGTGAAATGATTCTCTATTAGTCAAGTTGACATAATTCATTACATTAAATTATGAACAACAGGTTCATACCCTGAAAATTGTATATCTACAAATCTATTAAGCAACAATGATTTAAGCAAACTATAAAATATTTAAAAGATTTAAAGCTTCATGAATACAGAGATGACTCATTTGAAAATAAATCTGATACTTACTTTATGGTGAGGGAAGTGCTCTGAATTTTTCTTAGTCAGATATTGGCTGAATGGGACTGGGATGAAAATAAACATTATGATCAAGAAAACAGTTCCAATGATCACACCTTGAGATTCAGGGCTAAAAAGGACAAAATATTGTGCATAAAATGACTAGAGAGAGTGATGAGAAACATAAATGTACAAAATAATTAAAAGTTTCAGTTATTTTTCTGATTTCTCCAATTACAAAATTAAAAAAATACCATAATTTTAGATTCCTAGGCTATCATAGATTAATTTAGTGAAATAAATTCTGATAAGCAAGTAAAATGTCAAAGAATTTAACATTAGTTTAAAGACAACTGTGTTTTAATATTAAAAAAAAAAATATTTTTCATATTGGGATTTTGTAGATACCAATCAAAGTATGTGCAAGTAGTGTAATGGTTATCAGCATGTAAAGTGGAGCTGGCAAGTCAAGTTCAAATTCTGTTAAAGTTTACTGCATTAAATTTCACATTAATGTCTTTGAGAAAATATACCAATCCATCTCTTCTCTCCTCTGCTATGGATTAAAAAGTAGGCTTACAAGCCTCATGTGACATTTTGTCTAAGACTATTTCTGAATTCATAATTGCAAAAGAGGCAACCAAAAACCACTTCACTAACAAATAAGAAAAGGGGTCTGTGGAGAACCATGATTGCCTTTGAAAGGATATGACATTTAAAAAAAAAAATAATAAAGGAAAAAAATGTGGACATAAATCAATCTTAAAAATAATGTGTCAAAGACTAAGAAGTATATATTTGCTTCTAACAATAGCTATATTTATCTCTGATACAATCAATCCATATAGTGATATCTACTCCAAGCTTGAATAAAATGTAAATAAAATGTATAAATTTCTTGTATATAATAAATGTTATAATAAAAGAAAAAAGCTGATTTAAAACATGCAATAATTTAGGAAATACCCACAGTATGACAAGAAACTGTCTTGCACTTTTCAATTTCAAACCTTTGAAGGGCTTCCTCTACATAGTTCAAGAGTGCCTTGCTGAAAATGTTCATGTGCACAGTTTCCTCAACATATAGTTTCCTAGCTCTCTCCTGGACTGCTATATCTAGGAGCATCATTGAAAGGGAGACTACCTAATAGTCATATAATATCAATGACCCATAAAAGGCTGCTATTATATGTGATGGTCAAGAGGAACAAAAACCACTTAATCTGGACATGCAGTCACTTTCAAAGCTGGGGTTGTCGGTGTTGGTATTGTATAACCTTATTCAGTTTTTCTAACTAGAACATAGAAGAGATTGTTTTTCATCTGTTTTAATTTATCTGCTCTACCAAATATGGTCTCAAGCACCAGGTGCAAATTACCATAGTAACACTAAGTTCTTCCAACTCCCAACTAGCAAGTGATTCCAGAGTGCATTGTATCTTAAGATAGTAGTATCATGCATGGAAGAAACAGCTGAACACACCTATTTTCATTGTGACAAGGTTTGCCCATTCAGGTACAATGCTGATAACTCACATGAAACCCAATCATTCTATGCACACTGATGTTATTGATATTTTTCCACAACACAAGGCTACAGAGCTATTCAAGGTAAAAAATGATCATGATGAATGAGGTTTCTGATATAAATGTAAGAAAAATAGTAGATAGTTATGAGGATAAAGAGGAAAGATAATGATTAACCCTTTACTTGAAAAGATCAAGATTGAAATGGTCAGGAAAGTATCCACATGAGAGTGCATTTCACCAAGTGACAGTTCTTGTTAAAGAAAAAAAAAAAACTAAGTGGAATTGTCTTCTTACATTTAGGATACCTTTACTTTACTTTATGGAAGGTGATGTTTTGAGCATACTTTCGTTTGCTATTGTAAGTAATGTTTCAGTAAAAAATGTAGTGGTGTCCGTTTTTTTGGTTGTTAAATTTGCTCTGGCATAGCTGCCGGAATTTTTCCAAGTTACCTTTTTTAAAATGCCAACATAATGATGTACTTCAGGTTGGGATGTATGATTCTCCAATATTTGAGGGAAGTGGTCACTTCCACAGTTACCTTCATAAACTTTCCAGTCATAATTAAGGAGTATGGTATGTTCACAAATTGTGAGGTCTATAGCAGTGTAAGTACCTGTTCCTGGATGAAGATGTGTGTGTTGTTTCTTGTTAAATAGGCATAACTGTTTTACTTCAATTATAGATTCTATGATTTTGCCTCTTCGGTTTGTTTCTCTACTACCCCATATTTCATTATGACTATTAAAGTCTCCCATCAGAATGAATGGGTTTGGAAGTTGCTTGATAAGATGCTTTAGTTCTTCCACTTTTAACATATCATTAGGAGGTATGTACAGAGAGAGCATAGAGCTATTTTCTCATGAAGAGTTACTGATAATGCCATGCTTGCATGTTTGTAACTGTATTTCTTTGTGTGCTATTTTGTTATTAATGATTATAGTTGCACCACCTATCAGCCTGTTTGTTTATGTAGTTATATGAGGTGTAATTTTTAATGTTTATTGTGTCGTTTTCTTTCAGGAAAGTTTCCTGGAAGCAAACATCAGGGAGTTTATTTGAAATGAGGAGTATTAGTTCATCCAAGTTAGCTTTTATACCTCTTATGTTCCATTGGATTATTTTGTTTGCCATATTTTTAGATTTTTGGTGATTTGTTCTTCGATGCCCATTGTTTCATTTGAGTTTTTTGTCCTCTGTTTACTATTGCCTCGGATCTGCTTGTTTGCTGGTAGATTTGGTTTCTATTTCCATATCTTCCAATTCCTTGGTTTGGGTTGTTGGTTTGTTAGATTTATGATTGACTTATCTCTATGACTAGAGGTCGATCGGGACTATTAGTTTTTATGGGGTTGATTTTCATTAGAGAATTTTTCTCATTTGTTGTTTTTGTTTGCTCAGACGATTGTTTTTTTGCATCTTTGTTTTTGTATTTGTTGTTATTATTTGATTTTATATTTAGGCTTTTGTGGGGAATTGGAAAACTCGCTTTATTGTGGGGGCTTTGATCTTCAAAATTTTCTGCTTCTAATATGTTATATTTGTTGTAGAGGGGGATTTGTTGGTTTATTTTTATATTTTGATTGATTTGGTCTGGTTCTCATTTGTTCTTAGGGATTTGTTTCTGATTTTGGTCACTTATCTGGGTTTTAGTAGATGCTGTTATTTGATTTTTATCAGTTTCTTTTTGAGTTTTTTTAAAGTTTCAGTTAGATTTTTGAGTTCAGACGAATTTGTTGAGTATGTCTTGGTTGTTTGCTTGGTTAGTTTAGTTTGATTTTTGGGTGATTTCTGCATAAGTGTTTGATTTTTGATAAGAATCTACTATTCTCCTCACCTCTGGGAAAAATACATTTTTTCTGTATTTCACTTACATGACTTCTATTTCCTTTTTAAAAATTTTACATATTCTAGAGTAGGCTGAATGATTTTCATAGCAATTTGGACACTTTGTTTTATTTGGGCATTCATCTTCAGTATGATTGGGTTCCTTTACACATTTTCCACATATTCTGTACCCTCTACAAGTTTCCCTGTGGTGTCTAAATTTATGGCACTTAAAGCATATCGGGGGGGGGGGGGTGCTGGTATGCAATGGTCAACTTTTTGGATTATATATCCAATTTTGATTTCTTTAAGAATTGTAGGGGTATTAAATGTTAGGATATAAGTGTTTGTGGGAATGATTTGACTGTTCCTTTTTATGTTGATTTAGATGTGATCTATTACTTCTTGTTTTCTTAGACCAATTTTAATTTCTTCAGTTGTGGCCCAGGTTAGTTTATGACTTCTTATGATGCCTCTTGATGTGTTTAGTTTTTCTTTCATTGGTAGGTATGGAATTTTTTAATTCCTAAGAGATCTTGAGCATCTCTGTAATTATCTACTTGAACTAGAAAATTTCCATTTTTTTTTACTGTTTTGAGGTTACTCTTTTGGGATAGAATTTTTTCAATTAGAAATGAGATAGTTCACTGATCTTTTTTCCTTCTATTTGTTTTAGAGGGGGATTTGTTGGTTTATTTGCATATTTTGATTGATTTGGTCTGGTTCCAATTTGTTCTTAGGGTATTGTTTTCTCTTTTGGTCACTTATTTGGGTTTTAGTAGATGCTGTTATTTGATTTTTATTAGTTTCTTTTTGAGTTTTTTAAAGCTTCAATTAGATGTTTTTTTTTCAACCACTATGAAGCTTGGGAAGTTTTTCTCTTTATATATTCAGAAGAATTGTTTTTTTCTGATTTAGATTCCCATTCATTGTCTGAGTTGTAGACATCAGAAATATTAAAGTGCATTCTTTTGGTTTTTCCATTGCTCTTTATCTGGTTTCTGGGTTTTTTATTGGGGTTTTCTGTTTCCATGTAAATATATTTGATTTTTTCATTGTTCTTGCTCCTCACCCTCATTGGAATCCAAATGTGGAAGATATTAAGGGGGAAACCCAGTCGCCCTTTCATCTCAAGGATACAAAAATGGTATACTCAATTAGTTGAGTTTCCACTGTCATTTTCGGATTCTTTCTTTGATTTAGTTTTCCCAGTTTTATAGAAACATCGAGTTAGAAACAGTCCTATAGTTTCATTTAAAAAAATTCACTGGCCCTTGCCACTGCCTTCTAACACTTATTTGGTTTGCCTGTGTTTGTGGTAAGAGTAAAAAGATGTTGTAATATCTTTGGATCAAATTCTTGTATGTTGTAGTTGACATTTGCAAGTGTTAGGGCTTGACAAGACTAGCTGATTGATCAGATCGGGTCTCTTCGACCGCCTGTCTAGCCCAGATAAGGGCCAAAGTGGTGTGTTGCATGACCAGGTCATGGTCTGCTCAATTACCAGGATCCCGTCCCCAGGCATCATGAGTCATCACCCATGGCCAACAGGTAACTCCATTGAGGAACTTTTACCTTCTGCAGAGGTGCAGTCGGTGTATTTTGAAACCCTGCTAACAGGGCAGATTTTCAGTCTAATCTGATTCTTGTAAAGGTAAAGTTTATCAAAAGGAGAAAGCAGTCAGATAAGTCTCAGAGCAATAGAATGAGCCAACTATTTCCCCAGTATCTTTAGTAATATACTGAAGTATAGAGTAAACTCAATAGACATTAAAACATGGAACCTCATTAAAAGTGGGAATGTTCACTGGGGTAGTAAAAAAAGAAAGGGTTTAAATGGTGATGATGAAATTATACTATCTTGGATTTTGAGGTACTAAAAGTTACAAGCCTGTTATTTCTCAACTGAGATGTCCAAGAAAAGATCAGCTGCAAGGCTCCAGTCATCATTTTTAGAAAAGCATGTACATAAAAGTTTATCAATGATCTGAGAATGTTCCTAGGTAGATTAATAAAATATAGAAAGAGAGCAGGACCAAAGAGAAAACCTTGGGTGATGCATGCATTGTGTAAAAATGCCACTTCCATGGTCAGAGGTGAGATATTTCATTATGGTTAAAATGTAGAGTATGTTTCTGAAAAGAATGCACAAGAATTGATCTTTCTCTCATGATGAAATGATTTTTTGCTTCAATCAAATATCAGTTGAAGAATTAAATGAGATGGAAATATGTTGAATAGAAGACCTATTTCAAGTCTCCTCATTCCAATAGGAGCAAAGATTTTTAGTTTTGCTTTGCTGTTGTAGTTGGCTTAATAAATGTTTTTTATATTTGGAATAATATTATCTTATTTAATTGAAGTAAGTATATGTTCTCTAACGTTACAGTGGTAATCTCTGCCCGTATGCAAATATGTGCTTGCCGTGTCAAAACGCAAAAAAATGTACTTGTCATCCACCTCAATTTTGGTCCCTCTTATACGTATCAAGTCTCGCCACCTCACGCAGGACTAGCACACTCCTCCATAAAACCAGTTACACTTGTGTCCTTTTCTTTCTTTTTTCTTTAATGTGCCGGTAGCAGAGAGAGCATACCTTCTCTCTCTTTGAGGTAAGTCTAGTTGTTGCATTAATACCATGATTTATTTTATTTCCTTCAGACTTCCTATAGTTTTAGGTTGGTCAGAAAAATAATATCTGATTTTAGAATAAACCTTTTGTGTTCTAATATATTATTATAATAGCTGCACAAATATATATTACTCATTCTAATGATTAAAGTGTCCTCTTTGTTAATTTTATATTACTGCCAACAGTAACAGAACATACGGTGAAAGATCTGCTTGCGATCAGACACCACAGCACTGGTTTCTGAAGTTACACAGTGGAAAGATAAGTTTTGAAGATTAAGATGGTAGTAAACATCCATTAACAATTAACAACCAGCATGTGAAAACATGTCAAACAAAACTCAAATCAAAGTGTTAGAGAAATGTCTCAAATAATGAGTTCCAGCACTTCAACAATATCAGACCATCTGAAAATTTTTTTTTTTTAATCATATCACCTCAAGGAAGGCGGTAACGACACTGATGTGCAGGGGGCTACGTAATAGTGAAAAGATTGGAAATGAGAAAGCCGGAAACCACATCCTAAACAAGGAAACAAGGGATGAGCCTCTACACCTGTTCAATAGACATGGGTGGAGTGTCAAACCGGGCTATAGTTTAGTCTATCTACTCCAATTGAAAAAAATATAAAAGAAATGAGTGAAAAGATTGGAAAAGAGAAAGCCGGAAACCACATCCTAAACAAGGAAACAAGGGGTTAGCCTCTACACCTGTTTTTTTCAACGTATTTGTAAAAGTTTTTAAACTTCTCCAATAGTTTTTTAAAATCTAAGCGTTTCCTACTGCTACCTAATGTTTTCATCATGTTATAATAATTTTTATTAATTTATCTGAAAGATAAATTAATTTTCTGAAAGTTTGAAATTTTACGTAATAAATCTATTGCATTTTCGAGATATTCAAATATTGAAAACCCTAAAAAATTTTTAATATCTATGTGTTTTCTATTCATACCAAGTGGTTTCAACATGTTTCACTTATTTTCATTAATTCATCCTAAAGATGAATTAATTCTAAAAATTTCCAAATATACCTCAAAAAGTATAGCTCTTTAGTTGATTTCACATAGTTTTTCAACGTATTTGTAAAAGTTTATAAACTTCTGTAAAGTATTGAAACCTCCAAAAATTTTTAAAAATCTAAGCGTTTCCTATTGTTACCTAATGTTTTCATCATGTTATAATAATTTTTATTAATTTATCTGAAAGATAAATCAATTTTCTGAAAGTTTGAAATACCAAATTTTACGTAATAAATCGATTGCATTTTGGAGATATACAAACTTTTTTTTTTAATCGTATCACCCCGAGCAAGGTGGTAACGCCACTGATGTGCAGGGGGCTACATAATAGTGAAAAGATTGGAAAAGAGAAAGCCGGAAACCACATCCTAAATAGGGAACAAGGGATGAGCCTCTTAACCTGTTCAATAGACGTGGGTGGAGTGTGAACCGGGTGATAGATCTATCGACTCCAATTGAAAAAAACAAAAAAAACAAAGTGAGAAGATTTGAAAAGAGAAAGCCGAAAACCACATCCTAAACAGGGAACAAGGGATGAGCCTCTTAACCTGTTCAATATACGTGGGTTGATAAATAGGTTCTATGTGAATTAATGGAAATGCTGCTTTGAAGTGTGTTCAATGCTGAATTTTCATGTATTTTATTTATGCATAATCTGTATTTCTGTTGCTAATGAAAAGAGCAAATTGAATTTTTATCATGATTCTCATAGTGAAATGCAACATTCTAATTTTACTTGATTTAAAAAAATAATTGATAAGGTAACAAAAAAAGACAAAGCATTTTTTTTATGTTGTGTGGAAAGAAATGATCATTGATATGCAAATGAGTGAATAATATGTTGGAAAAGCAGTGAGAACATTGCTCTTGACCACTACAGGTGCATTGTGCACACAGATTAGTCATAGCTCAAGCAGCAGCAAAGAAACATAGCAGTGTCAAAGCAGCTCATTCAAGCTTAGACTTTAAGGTGGACTTTTCTGCAGCTGTATCAAATTACCAAATTAAGTCAAGCATTTGGGAATAAGGCTGGTAATAAACACACCACCATTCCAGAAGTTCAGGTCAGGAGATCTGCAATAAACCCCACAATAGCCAGACACATGTCCTAGATGATGAGGCCCTGAAGGGAGCCATAGAAGTGGAAAACAGCCAAGCCTGTGGTGATCTTGCTGAATGCTTTCAGGTTTCTGATGAAACAGTCAAAATTTATCTGCACTGTATAGGGATGACATACAAGTTGATCAAGTGGGTACCCCACACACTATCAGAAGCCAACAAGCAACGAGTGACAGCCTACTTCTCATTACTTTATCAGCACTGCAACGTACTCATATTTTATTAAGTGCTCACCAATGACAAAAACTGAGTCCTGTATGAGGCTCTCTAGTGTGCCAAACATTGGTTGTCACTATGAGATCACAAGATCATGCCCTATATCTGGTGGAATAGTTAAATGGTGTACTATGAGCTGCTACCAACAGGCCAGATCATTATTGCAGACATGTACTCGCAGCAGTTGGAACATATGCAACAAGCACTGAAGCAGAAGAAAAGATAGCATTGGTTAATCACAAGGGTGTAGTGTTCCACAATGACAATTCCAGGCCTCATGTGACATGGGTGGCTAGGGATAGCATACAGCAACTTGGGTGGAAGACACTGTGCTATCCACCTTACTCTCCAAACCTTGAGCCAATAGATTACCACCTCTTCCATTCTCTGGACAACCACCTTCATGGAAAATCCTTTGCAAATGAAGCAGAATTGCAGTAGATACTTACAGATTTATTTGCATCCAAGACACCTGATTTTTTTACTGTTTGTGGCAGCCATCATGCAAATCCACGAAGAAAAAGAATAAGGGTCGTGTCATGTGCATCCATCAGGGAGAGACCCAGGATTGGAACCAGAGCAAACTACTTGCAAGAGAGAATCTTGTTTTTCTTTTTCCTTTTATTTGATGTATTGGCTGATGACAGGAATTTGCTTTTGCACATGATCCCTGTTTTGCATAAGTGAATTCTCAGTGTTACAAAATGAAGAAGAATTTTTGTCCCAGGGACAGAGAGAGAAAGATTTTGTAGCAGCGACATTGGATCACGTGTAGAGAGAGAGAGAGAGAGAGACATCCCAGACACAAAGGAGAAATTCTTACACTGCTAAAGCATTACACAGCTAGGGGCACATTGGCAAAAGGTCTTGGATGCTGATGGGAATTGCATTGAGGATTAACAGCATAGCAAATTTGCTGTATATCTTTTTTTCTAATTAATTAAAAATAACAAGGACTTTTTTGGATACCTTGTAGTAATCTTATTTTGTATTTATTATTACATATGTTACAAAGAAAGTTAATTTTAATAATATATTTTGTACCATCTTGTCTGGTTTTCTCCACATTGAGACTAAGAACAAAAGGGTGTTAGATAGTACTCTCAGTCCAAGACCCATGCTGACTTATTGGCTAATTCCTGCCCAGTATTTTTCATATGCAAATTCTCGCACCTCCTACTGTAAATAGAATATCTTTTAACAGCCTATTGTGGAAGAGGACATAACTCTTGCAATTGAGTCTCTTATCAGGTTGAGTCGTTTCTCTGTTACAATTTTGTTACATTTCATTTTTAAAAGGCTTTTCTTCCAAAAACTTTCTTCAGTTCTGTTTTTACACCGCAACATTTATTTAAATATGCTATCATTTGTTAAACAAGGTTAATATTTTTGTGATTCATAACAGCAAATATATTAATATAATTTAATTCTTTTAGAAATAATTTGTTTTTCTAATAGTTATTTTTAAACAATTGTGTTAAAATTTTTGTTTTGTTGACCGTTAAAAAAACTATTACTAATATGTTTCCGAATATTAAAATATTAATATTAGTAAACATATTTTATAGTACAAAATTAATGAAAAATAATTTATTAAGAATGTTGTAGTTAAATGCCAATTAAATTCAATAAATTTAATCCTATATTTTTAGATATTGTAAACAAGGTATACAAAACATTAACCCTGCTACTAAACCACACATTTTTAAGAGTGAATTTTTTTCTACTATAATCATAAAGTATATTTAAAAACAAAATAAGTCAGTATAATGATAGGTAATTAATTTCTAAACAACAAAATAAAACAAAGTTATGTTTATTGTTTCATATATTTTGTTCTAGAATTCCTAGGATCAATATTGTTTTTGTTTCATTAAAACAGTTTTAAAATAGATGATGCAATTATTAAAATGCATATAAAATTTGGTAAACCTTTGTTAATGGGGTGGGAAATTATGGATCCAAGCATCTGCAAAATTATATAAAACTTTGCAAGAAAAAATATACCCAGATAAAGAGGATTCATTTTTCAAGTCAAATTAATTATGTTCCTAATATTTATTTTCTTTCTTTGAATTTCTTAAGCCAAGTACAACCACAAACTCCCACAAATCCAAACCAAAAACTAAAAATCTTTACTCCTAGTGGAATAATTTGAGATAAGCTTCCAGTCTGGGCATTAATTGCATTATGACTTGACTTAAGAACACCATGTATAGATTTCAAGAAAATGTTTTGAATGAAGTAAATGTGTTGTATATGAGAGGAACCTGAATCAGCTAGTTTTTCTGGGAAAAGATTTCATTTCCTTCCAGAACTTTCTCTAAGTTAAGGCTGTCAATATGTCCATTTAGAGAAGTAAGTGTTTGACTATACTTTACAAAACTTTTTAAAATAATAACTATCCCACCTAGTTTTTTGCTTCCCACTTTTCATCTTGAAAAAAAAAATACTTTTCTTAGACTCCTCTATTTATTTTATACATTTGAATGTCACTTAATGAACATGACACTGACTTGTGTCTAGAAAAAAAAATAAAGAAAAAAGTAGGACAAATATTCCCTTTAAGAGAAAACAGAAAACATTTAGAAATAATAAGATGAGTAGGACCCATGCTCATCATTCATTTTTTTATTTAGATACCAAAATTTGCACAGTTTGTCCCTCCCTGGCCATTACTTTTCGGACACACTTACATAGGTTGGTACCTCCGTCCATTTTTCGATACCTAAATTTAAATTGAAATTTTAAAAATAAGTAATCTTCAAGCTTTAAAAATTAGCTTTAATTGAAAGCCAGGGGATTAAATTTTAATTTCCGAAAGAAAAATACACTGGTATTTTTTAAACCGAAATTATATAGATTTTAATTTAATTTTTTTTTAAATCGGACAAATTAAATTTAAATTTCTCACCATTTTTGATTGATCGACACATTCTGTCAACAGTACGTAAAACAGAAGCCAAATTTCTGTTTTAAAATTCTTGCAAAAATAAAATATACCTCTCTGACACGTCATTTAAGTCAATTTTTAAAATTGAAACTTACCTTTATCTGATTTCAATCAAGTTCTTTACTGCCCGAAATTTACAATAAAAAAAAAAAAACAACTTTTTAACTACGGTAGGCCTACTTGTCATCACCTTGATTATGGAATGGGGGGGTGTTAAAAGATTTATGACATCTGGAAGTTGTCAAAAAACATAAAATTTTAATTTCTTTTTTTTGGTTTTTAACTAAATAGTAAAATTAAAAATTTAATTTAATAATTTCAGCAATTATATAATATTTAAATTTAATAGAACATAGCCAGACATTTTGAATATGCTTTCCTTTCTGAATAAATAAAAATTTAAATTTCTTTTAAAATAATTTTAAGGGAGAAGTGAAAATTACTTGACCCATCCAAGAAGCACCTTAAATAAATTCTGATCTTTGGTCATTTGCATTTAATCATATTTTGAGAAGATAGTCAAGCTGAAATCTTTTCAGCATTCTCGTGTTACCTATGCTGATATGCAAGAAGATCAACTCGGCGTAACATAATTTATTTGTGATAAAAAAGCCACAATTATAAAACTAATAAATACGAAAATCTAAAATCAGAGCTAATAAAGGAGAGGTATATTACAGTACAGAAGGGTGGTGTTCCAGGAATAGCTGGTTGCTTAGAGCATGGAAACATGATCTGGGAGGCCATTCAAAAAGCAAAGAGTAAAAGAAAAGATTTGGATGTCATTTGGTTGGACTTAGCTAGTGCCTACAGATCAGTACCTCACCAAATGATACATTTATCATTACAAATGTACCATATTCCTGAGGAAATATCTAAGATGATAGGAACTTATTTTGATGGTTTCCTCATGCGTTTCACTACAAAAGACTTTATGACTAAGTGGAATAGACTTAAGGTTGGAATTGCAATGGGATGTACAGTGTCACCAATACTTTTCGTTCTAGCAATGCAGCTGATTCTCAATAAACAACAAGGCCGATGTTGTTGAACTTGTGGACAGTGTCAAATGCCACCAGTGAAGGCGTTCATGGAATACACTACAATCCTCTCATCCAAAGTAGATTCAACTTACAAGATATTAAGTCTAATAAGGTGGTGTAGAATGAAATTTAAACCAAACAAGTCCAGAAGTCTTTCTCTTAGGAAAGGAAAATTGAATAAAAACATGGATTTTGCAGTAGGTGGTCAAAGAATCCCTACTGTATCAGAAAAAGCAGTGAAAAGTTTAGGTTGGTGGTATGATCAATCGTTAAAAGATACCAACCAAGTAAAAGAAACATCCAGATCATTGCAAGAAGATCTCCATAAGATAGATCTTTGTCTCCTAAAAGGAAAATACAAGGTATAGTGCTTAGAGCATGTACTCATTCCAATGCTACTATGGCCCCTACTTGTATACGAATTTGGAATGAGTAAAATTGAGTCCATGGAAAGAAAAGTAAACAAATATATCCGAAAATGGTTGGGTTTGCCTCCAGGTTTGTCTGATATTGCATTGTACTGCAGACAAGCGAAGTTAAAATTACCGCTTAAATCGATTGTGGAGGAGTATAAATCCGGAAAAATTAGACTTCAAATGATGTTGGATGACTCCAAGGATACAGCAATAACAGTATTAAATCCTACATTAAAAACAGGCAGAAAGTGGAAGGTCAGAGAGACAATAACAAGTGCTAAAGACAATCTAGCTTTCAAAGAAGTCATTGGATATACTCAAGCAGGAAAACAAGGGTTAGTACTAAATGAAAGGCAATGGTGGTCAAAAATGTCTGGTAAAGATTGCCGTGACATGGTCATCCAAAATGTAAGGAACGAAGAAGATAATAAAAGACTCGTAAAAGGAGTTCAACAATCCCAACAAGGCCAATAGACAAACTGGGAGGAGGCTCTGTAGAAATCACTTGGAAGGACATTTGGCAGATGGCCCCACTCAGGTTGAGTTTTTTAATACATTCCACATATGACCTGCTACCATCTAAGAAGAATCTTGTTAAGTGGAAGAAAGAGAGTGATCCAACTTGTCCCCTGTGCAAGGAAAATCCACAAACATTAGAACATGTTCTTAGTTCCTGTAAAACAGCCCTTGGCAATGGAAGATATACATGGAGGCATAATAGTGTTTTGGATGAGTTGGTCAGAATTATAAAGAAATATAATCTAATTCAACCCAGAAATTTGTTGCAGAGGGCAAAAGGTATGGCGGTTCTAAGCAAACAAGCAAATATCAAGCTATACCCAGAAAAAATCTCCTTAGTTCTGGTGGCATTTGGGAAGTATCTGCAGACCTTCCTGGTTGGCGTAATGATTACCCCAAAATAATATCAAGTAAAGGTCTGTGACCAGATATTGTTCTTCTATCAAGGGTGAATTACAAAATCATCCTGGTTGAATTAACAGTACCATATGAAAGCAGGATGGAACAAAGCCACGATTATAAAACTAATAAATACGAAAATCTAAAATCAGAGCTAATAAAGGAGAGGTATAATGTAAGTGTTAGAGCAGTGGAAATTGGAGCAAGGGGTTTCGTTGCAGCCACTCTGTACCAATTTCTGGGTCAAATTGTTATCAAAGGGCGTAATAGGACCAAAAAAGTATGAAACGCCTAATAGAAATCACTGAAAATAGTTCTATGTGGATATGGAAGAAAAGAAATATTCCGTGGAGTGTTTCAGCGAACATGACGGCATGAGATGATTGATTGTGAGTGCGTAATGAGGTTCACGTTGCATTCTCGGAACGCAAGGTTTCTCATTTTTCGTAAAGTAATTTCGCCGTTAGACATTTGAACAAGTGTAACTACACATGTATTTTGTTATAATGGGGCCTCACATCAGTGAGTGGGGCTGGTGTGCAAGTGAAACCGTTGAGAGGAAGGCCCCAAAACGGTGCACATTCTCTCCTGATGACCCCAATGAAAATATAAATTCAAAAGGACAAAAGTTCAATGAAGTCATATGCTGTAGAGAAGTTCGGTGGAATTGTTATTGGTAAGAGGAGCATTTTATATTCAGCTCGCTTTAGGTGAGTGTCAATTACTTTCCAGTAATTTCCTTCTCCATAATTTTTCTGAACTCTCCAAGAATGGACCATAAACCAATTCTAGATAACTTGAACCAGAACCAGATGATACCAGAAATCCTGTCGGAATGGCTTCTCCTTATTGAGGTACAGAGAGCCCATGGATGGGTGCAATTATCCGGTGAATGACGTGTTTTAGAAAGATCAGCAGAACAAATTCATGCCACGTGAACTTTGCAACAGCAGTTATCTGGTATTTACTAATTCAGTGGTCTCCTTGAAAACGTATTCTCTGATGAATCTTACAAGATAAATGAATAAATCATTTATTATAAATGTTTGACAACGCCTTTGTCGTAAAAATTTTAAATATTTTAGGGACCGATATTGAAATTGAAGTGCATCTTGCTAAAAATATGAATTAAATACTCACTGTCTGTCTGCTAAACGGTAACACAACTTGTGGGCCACAAGTTGTCTAAGTCAGTAACATTCTTATTGAACATCATATCTTTGAAATTTTTATGTTTAACTGATTTTTTAATAAAATTTAAAGCTCAGAATAAAATGATAATGAAATTGAACAAATTCTCAGTTTGAGATAAATAATATTTCAAATTTTGAAGAAATTAACATTAAGAAAATCTGAAAGTAGTAAAATGAACTTGACAACAAATTCAGTTGAATATTTTTATGCCAAAAAAACTTTTAATTTTTAAAAGTGTTATTCCTAATCAATCTTTAGTTCGCTTAGCGGTTCTTCAGTCACATAGAAAATAAAATTAAAAGCCAATCAACAAATTCCGAGAACCCATTCACAATTTTAAAGGCTTCAAGTGTTAAAAATTAAAGTAAAAAATATAATGCAAAGAGATCGCCAATTAAACAAAAAATTTCAAAGAATATCGCTAGTTAAAAAAGCAACCAAAACATGGGGAGATAAAGCGATAGATTAAAACTTTTAAGATGAATTTCACTCACATTTTCTTAGCATGTTTTTTGTTCATGTCAATTCCAAACAGGTGAGATTTTATGAACATATTTTTACATTTCTGGATAAGTTTATGCGCTAAAAAGATTCCGATGGCCGAAAGAAAGGCATTGACTATAAACGGAAACATTGCCGGCATCGTAATCGCTTTCATTTCGATATAGAGAAGGCCGCTTAAGAACGAAACTAATATTTAAAGAATAGGTTTCATGAATTAAATTATAACCCCTTTCATACAAATTATGAATACAAAAATTCAAAATTCAAATTATCTTATTGTTAATGATGATGTAATTTATATTTTATTAGATTATTATTTAGGTAAAGTACAGTTATCTCCCTTTCCAAGACAATTGCGATTTTTTTCACAAATGTTTTTAAAAGATTTTTTTAACTAGAAGGAAATATCAACGAGCATCCAACGACAATAATGTATTGTAAACGTTTATGATGATGTCATTCATACAGCAAGAAAGTTACGTTAAAAAATAGACAGAATAGTTAACACCCATTAATAGTACTGAATACAAACGGTAAACGTTTGATAATTAATTATTTGTTTAAAGTGTTCTTTGATTTTAAAATTTTATTGCAGATAAAAAAAAATAATTCAGAAATTATATACCTCTTTTAATAATAATACAAAAACTTTAACGATACAATTTTATTTTTTATTACGTTTTAGGCATTTTTTTTTATTATGTATCCTTTTAGTGAAGTTTTTGGGTACCTATGTTTACATGAGAAGGAAGGTAAATATCCGAGTTTTATTATTTTTTTACAGTTACATACACATTGTTCTACGGGCGATAACTGTAAACATATTTAATGAACGCATAATCCAACCAAGATATAGGTAACATTACCACGCATACTATAAAAATATTTTCGCAGAGGTACAAAATTTTATTAGAATAAGCATATTAGAAGACATATTAACAAATAATTCGTAACAAAAAAGATGAGTAACATGGGAAACACCCGGTAATTCCATCAACCAATGGTCCCATGGACACTGAGATTTTCATGAAATTTTTTTTAGTATCTTGTACCCACAGATGAGAAACTAAAAACCTTAAAATTTTAACTTCTTTAGACACATGGTTCAGGAGAAATTTGGTGTTAATTTCGAAATAGTATGATTTGTCAAATATGGCATTTTAAAAGTTTCCAAGAAAATACCTGGTTCGTATTTGGTATTGCTAGCCTATGGTGAAAACACCAATGGTTTTATTTTTTATTTCTATTTTCTATAGTATTAAAATTATAGGCGAGTAAAAATTGCTATTTTGCAGTTTTTATGTGCTAAACAATTTGTTGTAGAAAGTAAGTTTATAATCATCTAATGATGTACTGTGTGAAAAAACATTGAAATATTTGTTTCACATGAGTTACATGATTCTTAGTTAACAAGTTTTGCACCCCACCTTGAAAAAATCAAATTTAAGGCCTTTATAGACAGTTGAATTCAGGATTTATAATTTGCTCAATTATAGATCCATCCCTTATCTTTAACTCATAAAATTTAAAAATCCATTATTTGATGCTAAATTATTAAATTCGCAAATCAAAATGATACAATTGGAGAAATTCAAACATTTTAACCTTTAGAACCTATGGTGCAGCGAATTTAATATTGTTGTGCAGTTTTGTGTGATATTTATTATTTAGCTTTCATCAAAAGAATTTGAATTCAAAAAGATTGCGTGTGAAATAAACTTCAAAAACAAAATTTTTTTTACACAAGTCAATAAGAATTTTCTGAATAAAATTACTGACATGATGAATTATAAATCAACAATTTAGAATTTAGATACAAATTATATAATAAAATTTGTGTATAAAGAATGAATGTGCAGAAATTTTATGTGCAGAAGTTCAAGTTTCATCAAGTTTCATTAATAACAATGGTGAAATGTTCAATGTTCATGTATCAAATTAAGCATGAAATTAATGTTTTAAAGTGTTTTTAAATAATTGTTTCAAAATGTGTTATGGGAAATATTAGAAAACAAGAGTTCTCTATCTTTAAGCGTGATTGCAGTTTGAAATTGTTTTTTTTTAATTATACTTGCTGAGTTTGTCTTCTAATGAATTTGATGATTTCTTGCTTTGTACTAAAATTAATGGAATTGTCTTGTAGAAGTTTTTCTTCCTAATAAAGCGAAATTTTAATTGGTATATTTTGGAATTATCTTCAATTTGTTTGATGCTGTTTGTTTGCTAAGTGAGAAGTTTTAATCCTTTTACATTAGTTATTGTTGAACTGGTGTTTTTGATGTGTGTATCAATTTGCAGACAATTTTCCTCGTGTCTGAATTTCAGTTCTTTTAGAGCTTGTTGCTAGTTTGATCTCATTAGTCGTGCTGTCTTTTCTCATTGGCACTCTAGGTGCACATTTGTTCCTCATGTGCTGTAAATTCCTAGAAGGGTGTGATCTCGAACTGACCAATCTAAGCTACTAAGATTTATTATGCTTCCTATTCACCTGGAAACAGGTTTTGATGCACAATTGCCACTTGACACTACTAAAACAATTAAATTTCTAATTTTTAATATTTTTTATCTTCCTCATATTTCGAATTCACGATGAGCTGTAACAATGTAACGAATTTTATTATTGAATCTCAATCAGGGTTTATTGTATGTCTGATATTAAAACCATTAAGATTCCTGCTCCCTCACACTCAACAATCTAAAAAATTTTTATAAAATGATTCATTTTATAAAAAAAAGTGGCACTTCATTTCTTACACCTAAAATAGGATTCTTTTTCATTTTATTCATGATACATACTGATCTCTTATGCTTAAAAGTTTAATAATTTTTGGATGTCAGAGGGAATTTTTAAGTTCTCACGTTTTTGCTAAACTTAAATTTCTTATTTTCTGCATATTGTTTTCAAGAAGATATCCTAATTGAAAGCTTTATTTAAAAAAATTGAGTAACTTCCTAATTAACTTCATCTACATAAAAATTTGATGCATTCTCAATTTTACACATTTTTTAAAAAGATATTAATTAGGTGAAAAATACCTCCTAAAATAGTTTATACTCATTGCTATAACATGTAATAAATCTTTAAAAAATTAAAATTATCTAAAACATTAAGCATATTTAATAAAAAATTATTTTATTCTAAAAACCCCACACATTTTGGGAAGCTTTCTTTTAATGAGTATCAATTTTTTTTTTTGTGCAGAATTATTGTTAAAGTCTACACCAGTTTTTAAAGGGAAATAAAAGTTTGGAATTCTTTTACTGATATCTGTCTGTATTTCTGAGATGTGGTATTGTAATTATCTACAATATCACAATTTATATTATTTGGACTACAACAATCCTCGTCTTTGTTGCCATGTTCACAATTTATTGATCATTTTATTGATATCTGATACTGAGATGCATGGCAGGTATGAAATAAAAGGTTTTGAAATTCCAAACCCGAAGAAGGCTGGAGTGTACAATAATCAAAACATCATGAATATGGCAACAAAGATGAGAACAACAGTCTTTTGCCAATGTATAATATTTTATTTTTACACTTTAGAGAATCCCACACAAATGTGTCAGTGTGACTAATATTTCTGAAGTGTATACTTAAACATCTTTTTATCAAGTTGCTTGATGTATCTTTATTCCAGACAGTTGATAAAAAAGATGAGGCTTCATATGAGAAGGAAAATACTAAATGATTCAGGAAAAAACTTACCAGTTTTGTAGTTTCTACTCATGGTTTGAATGAAAAAGACATAACCTCAGATAAAAATAGAGATTGTACTGTGTGGAGAGTTAGACAGATTTAATGATGCAATGAAAGAAAAAGTGATGGAAAGTTCATGATAAGAAGAAATAAAATTATTAACTTTGATACCTGGCAGTTGGGCAATTGCTGAAACATCTAAAGTCTTTTTTGTTTTAATTTATTTAGTCAATGTAAAGCTAGAAAATTATGACAGGAAAAATTAATTCTTGTTGAACTAAAGAAATCTTGTTAAAAATGATTCACAAGGTACTTTCACATATCAGCCACATAAAATATTTTACTGATGACATAATAATTTCAAATCTTGATAATAATTTTATCATGGAAAAGACTATTTTCTTAAAAATGATTATAATTTCTTTGTATCGTTTCATATCAAAAGTGCATGTAAAGGAGAAACAGTTAAGAAAAATACCAGATGCTAGCTTGAGGAAAGTAGTTCAAAGCAGATTGTCACCACAAAAGAATTATATATATGGGCAAAGAAGTACATGAAAGAAATAAGAATGTTTTATATTAGCAATGATGTCAGTCATCATGAAAAAAAACTTGATTTACCAAAGTGTTGTTCAAATAACTACCATTTCTGTTTTATTCCTGATGACGGCATTATATTTGTGAAAAAAGTTTCCAGTGATAAAAACTATGATGAATATTTGTTTAAAATATTGATAAAGAAAAATTAAATCAGTAATATTGATCAGGCAAATATATTGCTGGCTTCTGTAGGGATTGAATAAAAATATGAAATAAAAAAAACACTAAATAAAATAAAAACTACAAAATAAAATAAAAGCACAAAATAAAATAAACATAAAAATCTCCCAGGAATCCTCTGACAGGAAAGACAATTTATGCACGTGCAAAAAGAGAGGCTTCCTGGTGCCAAAAATAAACTCTCTTTTTCTGTTGGACTTTGACTGGTGAAGACATGCTGACTGTTCGGGAAGGAATTTCCCCAACAAGAGGTTGTTCGAATCAAAAAATAAAATCAGTGTCCAAACTGTCCCTCTAGTGTGCCTGTATCTTTCCTTTTCTCTTTGCCTATTTATTTCAGTGATGAAAGCTATTCAGCAAGTCTTTGATGTTTAGGTGAAAGAACCAACCCAGCAGTAATAGCCATAACATCCATATTTCTATGATTAAGCATGGCATACTGGTTTAATATTTGAGTTTTCTGAGGAAAATCATGATGTCAAGATAAAATTAATGAACAGAATCAGTTTATATTTACTCTGAATAACTGATTATGATACAGGTTATTGTTGAGGAATGTAGCACAATTTGTGAAATGACCCATCTTTGAAAAGTGAAAGATACTTAAGAAAATACATAAAAAAATAATGATGAAATTCAATCCATAATAAAAAAGAATGCATTAACATAGTTTCTATGTGACACTATAATGATTCAAAATCAACTAAACTTTTAGTCATGAAAATAAAGTATTACAAGTACATTTTTATTAAAGAAAAATTTCTCAAAGATGAATTTAATCAAAGTATGAAAATATGTCCTTTTTTCATTCCTATTTTATTTTCTTGCCTACCAATAAAATTTTAGTCACTAGCAAGAGAATTCCTAATTTTTATTTCCCTTTGAAGACTAGTATACACCATAACAATAAGTTTTTTCTCTCCAGAAGAAAGTCTCCCAAAATGTTTTTTTTAGAATAAAATGTATATGTACGGCTGGCCACTCATATCTGAGGATGCCTGTCTACAAGAGCAACTAGCTGATCCCCACTGTAAACGCCTGATCAAGCACACTTGTGTTTGTCCAACACACACAGAGCCTACCTGTGATTTATACTGCAACTATAATGAGCTTAGTTACAGTTTCTAGGAGAGAGTGTGTTATCTGTTTGGAACAACCTGAAAACAAGGCCAGGATGCTGTTAACCCTCTGTCATGATTTGTGACTTCATGCTAGCACAACCATCAAATGACCCTGTTTACCCAGTTTAATTCACAAGGCTTGGTCAACTCATGGTATGCTTTTTAGGCACTTTTTAAAGGTGCCGTATGCTGGGATTGCCTTCTCCAGACTGATAACATCAAGAAGTCACCTTCACAGTGAGATTTGAACCCAGGCTTTATGGTCAGGAAGCAAACATTCTAACCATTCGTCCACACACTCATATTGAATAAAATAATTATTTTATTAATAGGATTAATGTTTTAGATAATTTTAAATTGGCTATGTTTTGTCATTTAGTTGCAAGAGATTGCAAAATGGTGATTTGAGATTATTAGAAATAAATCACCATAAATCCTTGAGATGTCTTAAAGACTTTGGAGAAAAATGGGAAAAAGAAACAGAGAATGAAAATAACATCCAGTATCATGGAATCTGAGTGTTGAACCCTGAATGGATTTGGTAAAAAGTCATTAACTTTGGAATTTTTAAAAGGTGGTCTCCTTTTCCTGAAAAGGAAAAATATTTATTTGGGTTTTCAAGTTGAAATCTGATTTGAGAGGGATAAATTCCTAATGCTATGATGCTAAGTCATAAAGGTTCTCTCATTAAAAGTTAGAGAAATGTTGTTTTTCTGGGGCCATGTGTTTTTTTTTAAATGAGATATTCCAGATGAAGATGGAAATTTTTACATATATCAATTTCAAAAATGGGAAAAGAGTGTCCCATGGGATCACTTATATTGTGACAAACTTCATAGATAATTACAATCAGACTAATTCTTTTAGCTGAAAACGTGTCTGTCACAAGGTCAATATTCATTAGTTTCCCTCTGACTGGGCCTTCGAAATATCCTCGAAATTCATCACAAACATTTCTATTTGCAATTTGACATGACATGCAAGGAATACTAGTTGCAGAAAATAGGAAATGACAACAATACAACTTTTGAAACAACAGATTAAAATATGTATTAATAACATACAGTTTGAAGTTGATATGAAAGACATGCAATACATTTAGCAGAAATTTAGTAGAAATTCAACTAACCCAACAATATTTATTTTGTATAATAATACAAAAATGTGGCACATGGCCAAAAGGGGAGTAGAGGGTGGTCTTCTTTGACTATCCTATACCTAGCTAAACACATTCAAGACCCAATATTTCATTACAATTTCTCCATTCACCATAAGAACCCATCCATCACCACCCAATCCTTCATACATCACAATACCACATATATATGAGGTAAACCTAAAAAGGGGAACAAACCCATGATATAAAATTAGCCAATATATACAATACAAAAATAGACTTAAAAGATTCAATAATCATGGAATGAAAAAGGGAAGGGGGTGAAATACCCAAAACAAACTAAAAATTAAAACAACATATTCAAACTCAAATAACATATATTAGTAAGACCCGTCTGCCCTACAAAATCAGAGTGGTAGCTGTATTCCACCAAACCGCAAAATCAAGAAGCTCACTTGGAAAGGGTAGAGGATAAAATAAATAATGGAATGGGAAGATCAAATACTGACCCAGTTAAGATGAAATGGGGACCAAAACAAACTGGGGAGGTTGGGAATCTTGACTTAGATCATAACAAAAGAGAAAGCTGGGAACAGGCTGGGAACCCATTCATTCACATTAACTAGGCACACAAAAGATGACTAACATGGAGAGGTTTACAGGCAAATGCCTCATTGTGCATACAGGAACTTAAAAAAGAAAATCAAAGCCGGCCCCATTCATGCTTGCTACATATTGTCACATACTTATCTCGACGATAACCATCAAGATGTTTACATGTCGATTCGGGTATATTGCATTTTCGCATCTGTGAACAGATACGGGTCATCTGTTCCAGATCATGACAAATGGACAATGATGAATAAAAAAATAAAATAAGATTGCTGTTCGATTGGTATAATCAAACATCAACCTTCCAAGGTTTGCTTCAATATATCAACAAGGGGCGCTGACCAGCAATTCAAGGATGAATATCGAGACGAGATGATTTTGATATAAAATTTTAATAAGTAACAAAAGATCAAAATAAAAAAAGAAATATTTTAATACGAATTAGAATGTCCAATGACTTGAAAATCAAAATTATATTTGGATACCCAACGTAGTTGAAATAGCCATTTACAATATACAACAGCAAATATGAATGAACACAGGCGACTATGAATACAAGAGATTAACACAAAATAAAATGGGGAGAACCATATTTATAAACAGGTGGTATGGTGTATATGATAACATAATTTTCTTGGAATTGTATGCGTGTTCTAACATGGGTCTAAGAGCATAATAACTTATCTTTATATCAGTTCCTTCTCTCTTTTACTGTCTTTTCTCTCTTCCTCTTCTTTCTTTATACACTTGAAATGTATGTAGTTACGACTGTTTCTGTTTCTTTCAGTCGACTTATATTTTCAGCATACAAATATTCTGAAAATGTTCGCACATTTCTTTAGTCATTTCTTCAACCAGCGTCGTAATTTCTGTACCCAAACAATTCTGCTTTGTTCTTTATCTTCAAAATATCTTCCTTTATATGTTGACTGCTCTGCGTCGCTATCTCTCTTTCTTTTCTTTTCTTCTCTTGATAAACCACTTGGCTTCGCTTTCTTTTTCTTCTTTGAATAAACTTATCTTCTTGTTACCACGCAGAGACCATTCTCAATATATGCATGTAGGTCTGTGTGCGGCTATCTCTATATCCATAACAATATACCCACCTTTTGCTGAAATCTGTCGATATCAAGCGCTTTCTTTTAGATCTGATCTTCATATTAAGCTGATGCTTAAAGAATCCAGTCAGATGCTGATATGAATAACGCTCATATCGCAAGATTCCTTCCTCTAGTGACGTCCAAATCACCATTCGAGCTACAGCCAACAATGTGAGAAGCACCATCAGTTTCACTCCAGCAAGCGGGGGCGACACATTATCGTATGTGAGATCAATGAGCACGAGCTAGTCAGGCACAATACGAGCCGTCAACTCGCTGACATACCCCCAAAAGGGGCGCATCTAAGGACAATGGTAGAAGGTGTGCGCAGCCGTTTCTTCTAAACCAAGGACACACCGATGACAATCGGGCATATTTTCCCCACTCTATTTGAAGGCCCTGTCATTGAGAGATAACAAGTTCCGAATCAATCGCCAGCTAAGCGAAAACTCAGAATTGCTGAAGTAATCCGTCGCTGACGCCCAAGACCAAAACGAGCATGACTCATCCACTGACAAGCCGAGACAATCACGTAGAGGGTCCTTCGTCGCTACCCCCTCCGAGAAAGGTCAGTGGACCGAAGAAAAACTCGAAAGGCACTTCAACACTCGACCAGGAATTACGATTGATTTCGGAGTTTACGACGGCGCTCAACCCACGAAACGGAGGGAGTGATAAGGAGGCGAGAGAAAGGTGACACTCCACGTGTGGCATCCCCAGCCTCCCCTTGAGACGGATGTTTAGTGCAGACTCTTTTGTTGATCGCTTTCCTCCGGTTGTCACAAAGAGGGAGCACCGACAACCGGTAAAGGACGAGGGAAAAGATGTATGTAACACAACCCTCAGCCCTGCCCTTCACGGACAACCGCCACCGAAGCCAAGTCTCGACCGACGCTTCGACTTTTGCCAGTACCTTCGACCAATTTTTCTCCAGCTGAAGATCCGGCCAGAACCACACTACACTCCAAGAATGCGGACGGGACCGTCAGTCCAACTGAAGGGAGAGCAACGCCCTTCCAGGCACCTAACCGCAAGATTTGTCGCGGTTAATTTTGGCCCCTGTCCCCTTTTTCATACTGCTCAATCGCCTTCTGTACAACCTCAATGTTGCCTCGGGAGGACACGAAAATGGATACGTCATCGGCGATCCCGCGTAGGACCAGACTGCACACCTTGTCCTTTAGCCGACGAAGGAGGAGCTCCAACGCCAAAGTGTAAAGTAAGGGCAACAGCGGGCAATCCTGAAGAACCGACCGAGAGAGCGCAAAAGCGCCCGACCGCTTTCCGTTCACCTGTACCACATCACGTGGGATCGATATAGTAGGCTGATCCACTTGCAGAAGTCAGTTTTGAATTCAGCGGCCTTCAGGACAGCTGCCAGATACCGATGGTGAACCCTATCAAATGCCTCGGACTGATCCAAAGTGATCAGCGCGGCTTCTTCGTTGTCTTCTACGTCCTTTATGATCGTGCGGATCAAGTGCAGGTCGCTCTGAATTGTTCGGCCCTTCACAGAACAAGTCTGCTCGGGTCCCAACAGAATCTCGGCAACTGTCTGCAAGCGCTTCATCAGGATCTTGGCCAAAATCTTTAACTCTGTTTAGCAGAGTTATGGGCCTGTAATCATCTAAACTCCCAACACCCTTGACCTTTTCCAACAGCGTGATCACACTCCTGGAAATCCGGTCGGGCACGGAACCCTGCTGGAACCAGTTGTTGTAGGCCACCGTCAAAATCGGTACAAAGATGTGCAACAGCCTCAAGTACAATTCATAGGGTAGGCCATCAAGTCCCGGAGACTTGCCCATGCCGACCCACTTCAAGGCCAAGTGGACTTCACCCTCCGTAATCTCTCCTTCGCAGCTAGCTGTTTCAGTCAGTCCAAGCTGAGGAAAGTCAGCTAAATAGCTACGAAACTCCTCTTCACGGAGACCAGGCTCCTTGGTAAACCGGCTCTTGAAATGTCACCGAAACGCCTCACACATCGTCGGTCGACCGCAGAGTAGCCCTTCCGGGGTTTTGACCTCTCAAATATAGCGATCGCCACCTCGACGGATTTCTTCCTTGCGCAATTCTGCGCCCATATTCACAGTTTCGTTAGACATCTTGTTTAACCTATGTCTAATTACCTGACCCTGGTACCGCTTGCTAGCCAAGCGATCCAAGGCCCACCTAGCTAACGCTATCTCTATGGGGATTCCCCCCGCCAGCCTCCGCCCGGAAGAATCTATCTTTAAGTGTCTTCACTTTAAGTGCTTTAGCTAGGGCGAGTCGATGGCTATAGTCAGCGATGAAAGACTTAATACTATGTTTAAGCCTCTCCCACCGCCTATTCCCAATAACAGCCTCAACTAATTCCCACTGCACTAATCTAGTTAGCTGTTGTCGGAAGTCCCGCTTGTCCAGTCATGACATGTTGAACTTCCAGTGTCCAGCCAACCTAGGCCTACCGTCTAACGCCACCCGGGCACAAACAAGTTTATGGTCCGAGCAGCCTAACTAGTGGAACGTGGAACAATCTAATAAATCAAGATCGACCCTTCTGACTAGCATTCTATCCAGCTAGCTAGATATCTGGGTAGACGGCCAACTATTAGCCCACGTCCACATTCTCTCCCCCCCCACCCCCAGGGTGATCGACTCGTCGATCAGATCAACCAGGCTACGATTACTCGAACTCCCGCTAGCTCCCGGCCCCCTATCTAGCTTGGGGTCCAGGACGGCATTCGTTCCCACTAACACTGGGTGCAAAGAATCCACTAGGAAAGGCCTCAATTGCCGGAAAAACGAGACACGCTCGTCCTGATCGTTGGGTGCATAAACCGCAACGACCCGAAACGATCTACTTTTCACGGCAATATCGGTCAAGATCAACCGGCCCGCACACAAACATAGACAAGGTCCACCGTCGCACCCAGGGTACATTTAACCAGTATGGAAATACCTCTGGCCTGCTGGTCACCATATGCTGAATAGACAACAATGTCGCTAGACAGCACACTGGCATCAACATCGCAAACAAAGTGAGTCTCCTGGATCGAAGCCATATCCACTCTGAAGGACAAGAGATCACGAAGCAGGCGGGAAGCTTTACTCCGATTTCTACTATGATAAATGTCATTTTTTTCCCGTGAAAAATATTAACTCGGACATTCTTACAAAAGTCAAATAATGGTCGGATTTTAATAAAACTTTCAGGACTTATTCATAAATGGATTAAATTATTTTTTGAAATAACTATTTTTATAAAATTTTGGTGTTTTTTTTACACATCTCTTACCTCCGCCTCCAATTAATTTCCTGAAACTCCTAGAAATTGACAACTGTCCGCAAACTTTGTTTTTTTAGAAAATGCAGGTCTCCACGGGGAATGTAAATCATCTATTTTTTTTTCAAACAGTTGCCACTTTTCCGAAAATCTGCTCCAAATAGTGAAATAAAAAATGCGATTAAACTATGACATTTTTTATTTAGATAATTGCTTTTATAAAGGCCATTAAAGATATGTTCTGAAGAACAAAATTGATGAATAATGCATTTTTACAAGAATTGTTTTCATTTTTATTTTTTTAATTATAATAGTTTTTAAAATTTAAAATCATTTTGAAATGTCTTCCAATCACTGTCTGTATTAGGTTATTAAGTTATTAAGTGAATATCATATTTACTAATCGAAAATTGAAAAGCTTAATAAAATCTTCAAGCACTAAGATTTTTTAAATATATATTTTTTAAAATTATGTGTGCAAATCTTTTTTTTTGTACGGTATGTCCTTAATGACATATCATTAAAAGGTGAAATGTTTCGAGGGTTGTTCTCCTTACAAAACGTTGACTTATGTTTCATAAATTTATATCAATTCTGGTCAACCATATTTAGCTTGTCAATACATCTACCTGTCACCAATCACTTAACGCCTCAGAAAATATGACATTCGTGATTAAGAAATCCTCGTATTCTAAATTTCATGTTATAAGCAAGTAATACTTGTTTCAAATCAAATTAATTTAACTTTAAATTCGCTAATATTCCAATAAAAATGTATTAAAGATGTATATTTTATTTTTAAAAGATTTTCAAAACCGTTAATTAAATTTTGTTTACAAACCTCTCAATCTGTCAAAAATGGAAGAAAAACTGATAACTTTTGAAAACTCTCAAAATGTTGAGATTCTGTTATAATCTTCTTAAAACCAGATCTTCATCTGATTCATGTTATACAAAATTCCACCAATGAACACTTCGAAACCCAAGATTGAACTAAAATTCCGCACATAGCTTTAGTTTTACTTACATACTCAAAGAAAAATACAGTTCAGAATTTCCACCTAATAGCATTCACTGCTGCCTAAAGAAACAAAATAAAAAACTGAAGCCGATCTAAGAAACAATTCTAAGAAAAGCACGTAAAAGCCCATCAGAGGGACATCTTCGGAAGTCGGATGGCTCGACATCCAGCATTCACAACGCTCGGAACGCAACCTCCCATCTCCAAAAACAACCCGGCAAAGGTCGTCGCTTTAGTAAATCACAACTCATTCCTCCTCTTCTACCGTACGCCTCTGTGGACGACTTTTACGATTCTATTATCTCTTTCTAAGAAAGACATATATTTACACCATTTTACCATTTATTGAACTTTTACTTCAATACAACTGTTTATTTTTTAAACCTCCGTCGTTTCTTCTTTGTTCTGCCACCATACACTTATAACAATTTCAATCAATATAATTTCTATTTGAAATGTACCGGAGTATTTTGGTTACTGGAAATAGTACATTTCAAAATTTAGCTTTCAATTAAAACTAAAACGAAAGCTTCAAGAAAGCTTTTTTTTATTTTTTAAAAATTCACTTGAAAACTTTTATTTTTTAAAATCATTTCACCCCAAGCAAGGCATTCCACTGCCACTATTGCGCATGGGGCTACATAGGGGAAGGTAAAGAGAAGGAGTGGTTAGACATAGGGAATGTCAGGAGGAAGGTGACAGATGAGTAAGGATACCGAGGATGAGGGTTGGGCAGATGGGAAGAGTGTTTGATAGAATGGGAGCAGGTTAGTGTGTTAGGAGGTGTCTATTGACCTTACATTTAAACTCCTGGAGATTGTAGCCGTCGGGGAAGCAATCGTGTGGAAGGGAATTCCACAGTCAGGAAGTACGAGGAAAGAAACTGTTGGAGTAGAAGTTACGGTTGCATTTTATCGGTTTCACTGTAAAAGGGTGGGATCTAGTTGCTAATGTAGTATCTCGTGCAAATTCGTATTTAGGGGGCACCAGTGATCTAAGTTCATCGGAGCAGAAGCCGTGAAAGTATTTATAGAAGAGACACAGGGAAGCCACGTCGCGCCGGTGGGAGAGAGATTGCAGGCGGTGTGCCAAGTCGGTATCTATCACATTACAGACCCTCCTCTGAACCTTATCGAGAAGCCAGAGGAGAATAGCAGGGGCACTCGACCAGATATGGCAGCAGTATTCAATGCACGGGCGGATGGTAAATTTATATATGTGCAGGATAGATTCAGACGGAAAAAACTTCCGGGCCCTACACAGAGAACCGACTTTCATAGCAGCGGATTTAGCAATGGATTCGATAAAGTCATACCATTTGAGGTCCGCTGAAAGTGTGAGACCAAGGAGGCGTAGTGTTTGACTCTCTGGGAGGCAAGCCTGATCCATGCTAATGGGAGGTAGGTGAGATTGTCGATGATGGTTAATTGAGAGTAGCTTCGTTTTAGAAGCATTAAAATTTACTAGCCATTTCTTATCCCAGTCCACTATGGATAGGAGGTCTTTTTCAATCTCGGCTGCGAGGTTAGCATTGACGCCTACACCAGATTTTTGTAGGAGGCGAGAGTAAACTTTGGTGTCATCGGCGTACAAACCTACTTGGGCTCTTATGGAATCAGGGAGATCATTAATGTATATCAGGAAGAGTGTAGGACCTAAGATGGAGCCTTGGGGGACACCTGCGTTTGTATGGTAGTTCTGGGAGGCATGTCCGTTTAATACCACCTTCATTATGCGGTTAGAGAGGAATGACTGGATTAGTTGAAACAAATGTCCAGTTATACCATAGCTCCGCAGTTTACATCGAAGGCCAGCATGCCAAACTCTGTCGAACGCCTTAGATATATCCAATGCAACGGTTCGGGTTTCGCCATTCCTGTCGAGTGCCTGGTAAATGTACTCGGTGATGGTCGTTACCATATCAGCAGTAGACCTGGTGAAGCGGAGAGAGGAGCCTGTGTGCTGTGAGATGCTGAACCACCTCGGCGTTGATAATGGCTTCGGACACTTTGCCGAAGATCGGAAGAAGGCTGATAGGGCGGTAATTTGCAGGGTCCGATGGTTCTCCAGTGTTTTTAAATATAGGAACTGCAGAGGAAGATTTCCAACCAGCAGGAAAGCAGGAAGCAGATAGGCAGAGGTTGTAGAGCTTAGAAAGGACAGAGGAGAGTTCAGGGGCACATTTCTTTAAGACTATGGTTGGGATTCCGTCAGCACCGCTCGCTTTGTGAGGGTCAAGTTTTAAGATTATCTTAGAGACAAGCGAAGGTGTAATGTGGACATCATTCAGTTGTGCCTCGGTTCTAGGTGAGAAGTCGGGTGTAAAAACTCCAGATGAGTTCAGACACGAATTGTTCGAGAATCTGCGGGCAAAGCATTCAGCCTTATCTGCTGGGGAGGTGAGGACCTCAAATTTGTTGATTAGCGGGGCTATTGTGGACTTGCTCTTGTTAAGTACTCTTTTACAGAGTCGCCAGTAGTCTTTAGAGCCGAATTTAGAGCATGCTATGCGTTGCTTCATTCTGGCAGCAAACAACATCTTAGCTTCGTTAAGTATCCTTTTACACTTATTACGAGCTGAAGTGAAAAGGCGCCTGTTTTGGTCCGACGCGTAGTTACGATAGAGTCGGAAGAAATGATTCCGCTGGGCAATGGCAGCCAAGCAAGCGGGTGAGAACCATGGAGACGAATGAGATTTAAGCTGGAATTTCCTAGCAGGAATGAAGGCATCGATGCCAGCCTTAACCCAGGAGGAGACCTCGGATGCACATTCTTCGACTAAAAACGTTGTTCCAAGTGATGTCACAGAGGAAGTCTCGGAACGAATCCCAGTCTGCTCTTTGATAGCAGTAGGATATTCTACTTGTCTGGGTTTCATGGGTCGGGCGGGAGGGGAGTGAAATATTGACGGACACCACAGTGTGGTCAGAGTTTCCGAGTGGGCAGAGTTGTCTGGTAGTGCAAGAGTCTGGGATGGAAGTGAAGCAGAGGTCTAGAAGTGAGTCCCTTCTGTTAGGGTTGTCGAAGAAACGCGTGGGGAAGTCCACTACTTGTGTAAGGGATTGGGTGATTGAAAAATTCATGGTGTGGACACCAGCAGGGTCAGTGACAGCGTTCTTCAGCCACTTGGTGTGGTGGGCGTTAAAGTCACCAAACACGAATACACGAGCAGAGGCATGGGAAGAAATGGCTTTGTCGATATTGTCAGAAATGATGTCAAGTAACGAACAGTCAGGGGAGGAAGGAGAGCGGTAGAGAAAGAAGAGATAGCTAATCGAGCTGAGAATTGAGAGGCGGAAGCACATGAAAGAATGATCTGGGGATTCAAAAGATGACACCCTAGCTAAGGGAAGATGTTCGCTGACATAAACACCAAGCCCATGCATATGAACATTGGAGTCCTTCCTGAAGAGGGGAAGGTAGCCAGGAACGTAGAACTCAGATGAGGGGATAGTAGGGTTAAGATTAGTTTCACATAGAGCTAATATATCAGGTGAGTTATTATGGAGGAATGAATCTACGCTGAGGAAGTTGGTGCGGGTGCCGCGTATGTTAGCGATATGGCACTACAAGAACCCCGGTATTATTCAACTGTTGATCAGAGCAGCTACTCAAGACGCTACGCAAGAGTTCGGGCTCCTAACTACCAGTCGGAAGCAGCAACCAGGAAACTGCCAACCCGGTACCCTCAGAATGTAAATACGTTGCCACCATACTCCGTAACTGCAAAGATTTTCCAGCTGAACTAACGCTAAGACCTGAGAAGGGCGATGAACCGGGTACCCCTTCCTAAACAAGAAACAAGGCGATCACCTCTAAACTCATTCAAAAGAAGTGGGTGGAGTGTGAGACCAGGCTATAGTCGGAACTATCTCCTCCAATTAAAAAAAAGAAAGAAAAAAAGTGACTGAAGTATTAACCTTTAGTATAAGTAAAAAATAACCTTGAATTACAAAATAATTTACACAAACTAAGTGACAAAAAAAAAAAAAAAATCAAAGACGAACAAAAAACGAAAAAAAAAAATTCCAAAAATTACAGAAAAACAGACTGAAAAATGGACTGAATCCCGGTTGACTTACCACAAGCAGCTAACACTGAAAAGTTGATTTAATTAAATTTCTGAAGACAAAAATAGAAATTAAACCATTTTTTACAGAATATAGTCGAGTTAAGCAGCATGCGTTCGCTGGCCAACCGTTACGAAATCAATGTCTTAGGTATCGAAAATGAGTAGAGGTGCCTATTATAACTATAGTATTATAGAAAACAGAAATAAAATACAACTACCGTTTTTCCCAATATATTAGACTATATAGCACTTATTTTCTTATAATGCAAACTGATAAGCAAATTATAACTATTTACATCGTTGGACTGTTGTCCTCATTTTTACTGCCGTATTCACGACGTTTGATATCAATGGATGTCGTTGGACATATGACGTTGTATGTGGGAATTTCGAACTGAACTCTTTATTTAGTCCACGGAGGTAGATTATCCTTATGCCTAATCCCAATGTCCTAATCCCTATGCCTAATCCAATGTCAGTTAATTTCCTTTAGTAACTCTTAGTAACTCTTCAAGTTTTTGTTCCTAAGTATTGAACTTTACATCTCTTTGGGTCAAGTCACTCTTTGAATTACTCAACGAACGCTTTTATCCCTGGGCCATTAGAGAAAATCAGTGAGTGATTTTACCTCCAGCCTTTGATCTATTCTGCCTACATAGTAAGCATCACACTGACATCTGAATTTTTAATTTACAGAACTAATATGATGGGTAGGGAGAACATCATTCCGGTCAATCATAAATCGGGCACCAAAAACAATATGTGGATTGGTACAAAAAAACCCATTTGAAACTAAAATTAACTTAACACTCATCTCACCAATCCACAATAAGCACAGATGGTCGTGACATTTCTGGGAACCAATTGACAAAGAGTAACAATTTTCGCTTAGAAACTTACGAATAAATTCAATTTCAGAATCTAAACTTGATTTGTTCCTTTCCTCCCATCTGCTGGTGTCCAAAGTTAACAGATTGGTAACGGAAGTTGAAGTGTAGGGAACTGGTTAATGTTTCTTGGCTCGGCCTTGTGTCAGACTTAACTGAACTCTCTACAACTTACAAATTTTATGCAGAGTTATAATAATCAGAAGGTTTTACATCATCAGAAGGTTGGTTGTCAGTTGGAATGTGGGGATTAGTGTAGAAGAGTGGAATAATAAAATATACATTTTGAATGTTAAAATAGAAATTTATTAAAAGGAGGAATAACATAAGTCGTAGAAGTTAATGTTCAATTAGAAACATTCTTAAGAGGTAGAGTTCGTAAAAAATGTTCTAGTAGTAATTTTAAAAATAGATTAGGAGAAAGAGAAAGAGGACAATATCCGGGGCGCTTGAAGTTGAGAGTTACATTTTAGTGTTATCTTTCTCGCTGCTTCCATCTTACAGACTTGACTGACGTTGATGAAGTCCTTTTATTGTCATCTAGATATTTTCGCAATTACACACGAAGTCCTTTTGATTTTGCAAGTCCCATTCATCAAAAATCATTTTAACACTTACTTGCGAAATCTGGTTTCGATTTTTTCTTTAATCTGTGCTGTTTCTTATTTTATTTTCCACACACACACACACACACACACACACACACACACACACACACACACACACACACAAATTAATTCACACTATGTGTATCTCCAAAAAAAAAAAAACAATTGCGCGAGAATTCGCCCCTTACCATACCCTGTGGGGTCAAAAACAAGAACGGTGCACCCAAAAGCTCAGACGTCGTGGAAAGCACACCACGTGGTCAAAAATATGATTTTTTGACCAATCAGGGCTCGACATAAGAAACACATTTCTTGATCTCCCCGGAGCCTCACCATCCAGATAAAAGGAAGGTAGAAACTCTCAACAGAGCAGAGAGCCGAGCAGCCAGCTCACACCAAAAGGGCACGCGATAGCTTGGAGCACACACACACACACACACACACACACACACACACACACACACACACACACACACACACACACACACAGCAGTTCACACAACAGGCAGTATCACGGATCAGCGAACATTCTTTCACCCTCTGTTTCTCTCATCTCGCTCGCTACACATTGTCCTACCTTTCCCTTTCACATTCCCAGTTCCCTTCTTTCTTCCTTTTTTACAGCTTTACGGACAACTTCATTTTTATACAAAAAAATAATTCTTTTATTTTTTTACGAAAATAAACAAAAGTTTATTTTACTTTATTTCCGGCTTTATTTTATGAACCAAGTGACGCCGAGTCGACTCGTAAATACAATTTCCCCCTACAAAGCAGATGGTCAATCCTTTTTCTCTTTGTGAAAAACCAGGATTTCCCACGTCGTTGTGAGTTTTTGTAAAAGTGAAGAAGAAGGTTGATTTTAATTAATTTCTGATCCGCTACAAAGTATCTGATAACTAAATGCATCTTTGAGTTGGTGTCTGTACGCATCCACTGCTTGTTTTCTTCTAATAAAGCAAATCTTAATCAACCAATCAGATAATTTCCCGCTGGAAACCAAAATTTTATTTTGTTATCCACTTTGACAGTATTTAAAAGCAATGGACTTTGGAACAACAGAAACACAGACTGGACATGCCAGTCGGAAAGAGTGTACATTTAACACTTTGGCTCGAGAGATTATATTTCTTCGATATACTTTTTAAATACGAATTATAATGCATTCATTAAGAAACACTCATGTTTTAATTTCAGCACAAAACCCAATGTACATAATTACATTGATTAAATTATTTGTTTATTGAATATAACATGTCATCATATTTCTTCGCATCCACATTTATTCACAAATAACATTTTCTCAGAACACAGTTCGAATGTAAACCAACGACAACATTCATGTATAATAAGCGTGAGTTATATATTTCTTATGCCTAATGAAACATAAGGAATTTTATTAATCCGTAGCAGCTTTTATGTGTTCACTTATATCAGATCCACTTTTCAAAAAGGCACGCGTCATGTGGTGACGCTTGACGTGATTTCGATCGTAACAACAGTGATCTACGAACTTACGCTACTATTACTACTACTATACTAAACAGCAACTCAATTACTCCAAGAAGAATTTTCCTTCAATTATTTGTTTACACGAAGGTGCCACTGAAGCACCCATTAAGATAAATTCTTCGTTGGTATTTCGACTACCATTTACACAAAACATTGCGAAAGGAATCTGTTAGTGGGTAGGCGATCTTTTGAAGGGTAGTAGTATATTGTTGAAGCTTAACGGAATTTTGCCTCGTTGTAGATAACCCACTATAAGTCATAAAATAATTATAAATCAAGAAAAGCAAATTGAGTTGAAAAATAACATTTTATAACATATCAATTAAGGTTTTACAATTAAAGTAATCCTTTAAATATTTTAAATAAAAAGCTGAAAAGAGAATTAATACTTAGGTAAGTAAGGAATGTCTTTGATGTATCCGCTCCTTTGGTCAGTAAGTAGTTTTAAGACAGGGAAGAAAGAAAAGACAGGTGAAGGCGACGAGCATAGTAAACCACTTGACTTGGTCAAGGGAGATACTAATTACTCTCGTCTCTCTCTAGTCTATCTGGGTGTGTCTGCGTCGGTCTGTCTGGCGATGCTTTCTGTATCGGCTTTTTATATCTTCTTTTTGGATCGCAGCAGATCATTTGGGAATTCATATCCATATTTAATTCCGGGCTTCCCATCGGCCGATAAATAAAATTCGCATAGGCTCGCAAACTGGAATTTAATATTTAACTGTCTTTGGTCATTACGTTTCTGGACCGGGAAATCAATCTCTCTGCCACGCGAGCTGCAACTACTTATTTTGTCTGTAAATTCTCTTTTGTCTTTAACTCTGGTTAACCGGCATCAGGCCTCTTATGTCGATCTCTGCAACTTCTCTGTCGCTTTCTGCAACTCAAAACTTTAACTGCAAAATCTCTTGTCTATCTTTATCTCTGGGTGGCTGGTATCAGGCCTCTTCTGTCGATCTTTGTCATTCCGACTTTGACTTCTCTGTCGCTCTCTGCAACTCCAAACTTTAACTGTAAAATCTCTTGTCTGTCTTTATCTTTGGTTGGCCGGCAGGCTCTGCAGTTGGCGCCCAACAACATGGCGCCTATCTTCGTCGTTACATTTTTAGGCCGGCAACTGGAACTGAACTTGAACTGCTTTGAACTGCCGCAATTCCAGTCCAACTTCGGACTCTCCTCCGATCCAACTGATTTTGGTCCCTCGGGACGCTGTATTTATGCACATTCCATGGTGTGGGGCCGACGGTCGCTGGGTGTCTAATCCCCCGTCTCGGCAACCAACAAAATCCTGAGGTTAGCTGCTACTCGTTGTTGCCTGTGGTTTAACCAATGGGATTAGTCTTCTTTCCATGACGTCAATTGTTAGTCGTCTCCCCCTTTCGGGGCTTGGTCACCGGACCAATGGAATCTCTCTTGATCTTATGACGTCATCTCCCCATACTCCTTTTCTGGGCTGGATTTAACCGAATTTTCTTCCTCAAAATGTTCTTGTTCTCACGAAACAATTTCGGGGATTTTTTTTCTTAAAACAATAGACATTAACCTTTTTGAACTGTCTTCGCCCAAAACAAGTTGACAAGGGTCCACTGACATCGTTACCCAAATAATAATTTCTACGCACCTGTTACGCACCTCAGTCTCTGAGTCACCTATATACTGGCAGAAAACTGCCTGCATACAGACAGAAAATGAATTCAACAGATATACAAAAATAGAAAAGGGTGTTAGACAAGGATGTGTCTTCTCGCCGGATCTATTCAACCTGTACTGTGAAACAATTCTGAGAGAGCTAGAAGGTCTAGCAGAATTCGTCATTGGCGGCCATAATCTCAACAATATAGGGCACGCAGATGACACAATGTTGATAGCAGACACGGAAAAGAAAATGCAGGACTTTCTACAGAAGGTAGAAAGAAAAAACGAGAAAAAAGGGCTAAACATAAATTTCAAGAAAACTGATTTTCTGTGAGCGGATTCTGTTATGTTGTTGTGGGGGGGGGGGGGTTATGGGATAGGATGGTTATGATAATGAATGGATAAGACGAGAGTTGAGTAAACACATGCTTTATTTCTGGGACGCCCTAACTGGAAGTACAATCAAAACATCTAGGGGCAATAACCCTTCTCAACTTCCGAGTTATAAGGGACCTACTACTCCCTTCTTCAACTGAGAGTGGACTCGTCCAATTGTTCAACAACAAATAAAAGAAAAAAATTTCTTTTACTTTTTTTATTAATGGGAGAATATAGTGTCTGTTTGTCTAAGGGTGTGGGGAGCTTTACAGATCTAGTCTTTGTGGTGCCTTTATACATCTATTCTTGGCTCGGGGGTTTAAACAGAGCCTTTATACATCTATTCTTGGCTATAGGATCCACTGATGTGTGATTCACTGGTCGGCTGGTTTCTCCGTGTAGGTGATGCCTGGCCCTCAGACCTCCTCCTCTGGCTAAGGTCTGGTGATGACTTGTTCTGGAGTGTGTGTGGTGCTGGAACATTGCTGATGTGCTGTTCCCCTTGTGATACAACTTCCTCAGATGCATGTGGTTGATCAGATGCACCTTCTAGTACTGAGCCTCTTTTAGCTGGTCTGATGAATTACCTATTCTGTCGGCAGAAATTACCACTTTCAGACTCAACTATGTAGGATCTCGGTGCCAAGGCGGAGAATACTTGATGATTCCGGGCTTCCATAGCTTTGTTTTCTCATGCTGGACATAGACTTTCTGCCCCGCATGTAGAGGTGAGTGTTGTCTGTTATGCTGCTTGTCATAACTGTTCTTTGATCTCTCCTTGTACTGCTGTAATGCTGTTCTTGTCTGCTCATCACCGAGTTGCTGTTTGGATACTAGTGGTGTCCGTATTTGTCGGCCATTGAGCAATTCTGCTGGAGAGTTGATGCTTGCAGACATTGGTGTTGCTCTGTATGCCATCATCGCTAGATAACTGTTGTGTCCAGTTTCCTGTGCCTTCAGAAGTATTCTCTTGCATATTCCAACCATCCTCTCAGCAAATCCGTTAGATTTTGGGTAATGTGGAGACGATGTCTTGTGTATGAAGTTGTACGATCTGGAAAAGGTCTTAAATTCCTTGCTTGTGAACTGTGGACCATTGTCCGAGTATAGAATTTCTGGTACACCTCGTTCCTCAAATATCGCCTTTATGTTTTTGATGACGGCTGCTGATGAGGTTGAGTGGAGGCGTCGTATGAATGTGCTACGGCTGTATTGGTCCGCTACAAGGAGATATTCCTTCCCAGCCATTGAGAATAAATCTGTGCTGACATACTGCCAAGGGTAAGTAGGGGTTTCATGCTGGTGCATCGATTCGGCAGGGATACTTGCCTGATATTTTTGGCAGGTGTGACAGTTAAGTACTATATCCTCAATATCTTTATTCATCCCTACCCAGTATATAACTGATCGAGCTCTTAACCTGGTTTTCTCAACTCCTTGATGTGATGCATGGAGTTCTTCCAGTATACCTCTTTGCAGAGAGGCTGGTATTATGATTTTGTTACTCTTAAGCAAAATACCCTTTTGAACCCCAATCTCATCTCTAAAGTTCCAAAATGGTAAGAGGTAGCTTGGGCATTCAGCTCGATTGGTAGGCCAGCCGGACATTACCATATTTATAAGTTCTTTTAGTACGGGGTCTTGTAACGTCTCAACTCGTATGTTCTCTATTCTGGTTGGTGAGAAATTAAAATATGTCACCATGCTGTGGTCAATTCTTTCTATGTGTTTACTAGGTCTAGGTGATACTCGTGATAGTCAGTCTGGAATTGGTACTGTTTTTCCTGGGGTGTATTTGACAATGAAGTCATATCCTTTCACTTTCAGTAGCATTCTCGCAAGTCTTGGAGGTGCTCGTGATAGGTTCATTAGCGCTATCGATTCTAATGGCTTATGATTTGTGTGGATGGTTATTTTGTCACCCCATACATAATGGTGAAATCTTTCCAAGCCAAAAACAATGGCTAACATTTTCTTCTCAATGTTTGAGTATCGAGTTTCTAGGCCTGACAGTGTCTTGCTTGTGTAACAGCCCAACGGTCGTCCCGAACAATTTCTCCGGCGGCCGTTCTCCACGCTGTGATGTTTGCCGAGAGTTTGTTGAAAATGTCGGCCGAACAGCTGGGGGTACAAGATTGAACTATAAGGAACGAACTTCCACAACTTGGATGAGTTGAAAGGATGCTTTATTCGTTTAGAGTTAGCCTTTTCGGTTGGGGCAGGCGAATGTGACACACAGCTCTAACTCTAATTAATGGAGATCAACAAATCCGAACTGAACGAAACAAAACGAACGGAGATCCTTACTTCAAGCTCGCACCCGGCGGACTCCCCTTCACTTAACTTAACTGCCTGACTCTATTTATTTAAAATGAATCCGGAAATCCGGAAATGGTGATAAACATTGGCGACTGTAAGTCTGAAATTTCAGTTATCTTTTTTTTAAATCTTAATAAAGCTTCCGCCGGAAAATTCTTAATGTGTGGTCAAGATACAGTAAAGGACAGCCTTTGACCGGGTCATTCGAAAACCGACCTGCTGAACTGTATCTCTTTATCACATTAAATCACTGAGTCAACCATCAACCGGAAGAGCGGTAGGATTCAAAACAGTAATCGGACACTCCTGTCTCATCCACAACTTTCCTCATAAAAGAAAAAGCGTTCACCCATTTATTCTTCCTCTTTTTCACTTTTGTTAAATATGTTTTTAAACTATTTTCTATTCTAATCTATTTTCTATTTTAATCTATTATAATAAAATACATATATGTCTAGTTATCGTGTCACACTTGCAAATGCAACTGGCATCCCCTTTTGTAGCAAAGCTGCACCTATACCTGCGGTCGATGCATCCACCTGTAACACAATAGGTTCCTTTGGGTCAAAATATCGGAGTGTTGTGTTTCTTACGATCTCTTCTTTGATATCCTCAAATGTCTTTTGTTGCTAGGATGACCAGGTGAAGTCATTTTTGTAGATATCGAGTCACGAAGGGGTTTAGTCAAGATTGCAAGTCGTAGTGAGAATTTGTTTAGGTAATTAACCAATCCTAGAAAACGGGTGAGCTGTTTTACATCCTCGGGCAGTTGCATTTGTATAATCACCTCTACTGGTTTGATACCATGTTTCGAAATGATATGACCGGAAAAGGGTATCTCAGATGCCTTTACCACAAATTTCTCTGAGTTGAATTTGCAGTTTATTCCCCTTGCCCTAAGCATTAATCGCTTCAGTGCTTCATCTTGATCATTACCCTCTTCTTTGAATCCGTATATGATTGTGTCATTACATATGGAGAGGACGTTTTTAAGGTCACCAAAGTTCTCTTTCATGGATCTCTGAAATTCATCTTGGGCGCATTTTACACCCATGGAAAACCTGTTGAACATGTATCTACCACATGGTGTTACAAATGTTGTAAGTCTTCTTGACTTCTCGTCCAGTCTTAGGTGCCAGTATCCAGATTTGATGTCAACAGTTATGAACCATCTATCCCATTTAGCTCTGCAGTGATGTCCTCAAATGTCGGGGTGACGTAATGTTGTCTGCGAACTGCTTTGTTTAAGTCCCGATGGTCTACGCATAGTCTGACGGAACCATTGGTTTTGGTTACACAAACAAATGAATTCACCCAAAGTGTTGATTCTGTCACGATGGATATTATACCTTGGCCTACTAAGGAGTCCAATTCCGTTTTCAATTTTTCTTTTAGAGATATCAGGACTTATCGTATTGGGTGTACTGGTGGCACTTCTGTGTCCACATGAATGGTATATTCACCAGGTAGACAGCCAATAGAATCAAATACATCAGAAAATTCTTGAATGATTTTCTTTCTTTCATTTAAGTTTCCTTTCCAACTTGATCTTGGTATTGGAACTGGTTTTGTATTCTGCTGGGATGCTTGGTCATCGTTTGTCTGTACCTGATGATTTTTTGAAGCTGTATCAGTCGATTTTACAGCTAAGTTTAGGGTCACTAACTCTAACTCCCGTGATGTCTGTAACCCTATTAATATTGTCCCTTTTTATTTTACAACATGGAATGTTGCACTGACAAATCTGTTGCGGATTCTTATTCCTAGCCGGCAGGTTCCTTCTTGATCAATTCTTGTTCCGCCGAAAGCAATTAACCGTATCGCTGTCGCTTTGAGTGGTACTCCATGCAGTTTTTTATATATTTCCTTCAGCAAAAGGTTAATCATAGCACCTGTATCAACCTTCGCATTGATGTCTATCTGCACCTGTCTGTTGCCAATTTTTAAATTGGCATACGCCTCAGTAGTGTTTGCTGGCGACCGCTGAATGGAGTGAAAATATATATCTTCTCTCGAACCACTAGCATTACTTCCGTTTTGTATCGCCGTGTGGATTCTCCTGTTTTTGCGCCACTGTGACTCTGTCACTCTTTTACTTGTTTGTTTTTTATCTCCCATCCTGGAGTGGCAAACTTTAGCAAAATATCCCTTTTTGTTGCATCTCATACATGACTTTCCTTTTGATGGGCACTCTCCACGAGGATGTCCTTTGCCACAATATCCACACTGTGTTGGCTTTCCATTATTTTTAGCCTGAATTGCATGTGTACTGCTCTCTTCTACTGGAATGCGTATGGCTTCAACCTGCTTGCAGGTTGCCTCCTCTGTCTCTACTATGTGTAGCGCTTTTGCTATTGTCAGGTCATTACCTTCCTTAATTAAGGATTTCTGCGCTGATTTTAGGTAAATGCCGAATATAAAGAGATCGACTATAAGGGTGTCTTTCACCATTTGGTCGTATTCACACTGTTTGGCTATTTGGCGAAGCCGTTTTAAGAATGAGTGTGACGATTCGTCTGATTTCGTCTGTACTGCAGCAGTTCGTGTCTAGCCACGCGAAAATTCGACCTTGGATTTTCATACTGTCTAAAGTATTTATAACAATATTTTGTAGCGGACCGGAATTAATTATTTTTATTAATTAATTAATAACCGTAACCTGAGAATCTTCAAATTACTATTATAGATCATAAGAGAACATACTAAGAGAAATTTTGTTTATCCTCCGAATATGAGCAAAGGAAAACGAAGGTGATTAATTTTATTAACTGATTATTAACTGTGACTGGAAAATCTTTATCTTTAAAAAGAAACCAGAGACGAAAAATAACATCTGGTATTTCTCTATTATTGTAAACCCGGAAAGAAGAGAAAGAAAAGAGAAATGGATTGTCTTCAATTTCCACCCATACAGACAGGTGTCATAGTTGCACCGAAAAAATAGATTGAATTGTTATTTCTTTTTTTTTGGCCGAATAGAAAAGGAAGACCAGAGAAAGAAAAAAAAAGAAAGAAAAGACTAAATTAGTTCAAGCCAGAAACAATAGATACTGGGTTCAGTCACACCAAGGAAAGCTGACGGTCATTCCAAACAAAAAGGAAAGATATTGTTTCTTGGGAAAGGAAAGGAAAATTTCATATTGTATCCTAATATCTGACTGGATGTGACTCTCGGGAAAGATAACAAATGTTTTGATTCTGAGTCAAGTAATTAGAGAAAAAGTATTTTCACTGACATCAGGGTAAAGTATCGAAAACACCAAAATATTTTTAAAATCTAAGCGTTTCCAATTGTTACCTAATGTTTTCATTATGTTATAATAATTTTTATTAATTAAAATAAACATATAAAATAAATTCATTTTCTGAAAGATTGAAATTTTCAAATTTTACGTAATAAATCTATTGCATTTTCGAGATATTCAAACTCCCATAAAATATTGAAAACACTAAAAACTTTTAAATTCTAAGTGTTTTCTATTCATACCAATAAATTTCAACATGTTTCACCTATTTTCATTAATTCATCCTGAGGATGAATTAATTTTCTGAGACTCTGAAAATTTCAAAATATACCTAAAATGTATCGCTTTTTCGCTGATTTCGCAGAGTTTTACAACGTATTTGTTAAAGGTTTTAAACTGCTGTAAAGTATCGAAACTTCCAAATTTTTTTATAAATCTAAGCGTTTCCTATTGTTACTAATGTTTTCAACATGTTATAATAATTTTTATCAATTTATCTGAAAGATAAATTAATTTTCTGAAAGTTTGAAATTTTCAAATTTTACGTATTAAACTACTGCATTTTCGTGTTATTCAGACTCCCATACAATATTGAAGACCCTAAAGATTTTTTAATATCTAAAAGTTTTCTATTCATACAAACTGGTTTCAACATGTTCCAACTATTTTCGTTGATTTATCCTAAGGCTGAATTAATTTGCTGTGACTCTGAAAATTTCAAAACATACATCAAAAAGTATCGCTTTGTAGCTTGATTTCGCATATCTTTTCAACGTATTTTTTTAAAGATTTAAACTTGTGTAAAGTATCGAAACATCCAAAATATTTTAAAATCTAAGGGTTTCCTATTGTTACCTAAGGTTTTCATCATGTTATAATAATTTTTACCAATTTAACTGAAAAATAAATTAATTTTCTGAAAGTTGGAAATGTTGTATATCGACAGACAACAAACACTCATATATATAAAAATATAAGTTATATTTTTATTAATGACGATGAACCGTGTAGCCTAGAGAACAGAGAGTGAGAGAGCGCGCCTCTAAGGGGTTGACGGGGGAGTGTCGTCGTATCTGTTGCTCCTCTGGTCTGGTCTGGCTCTCTGTCTGTCTGTCTCGTCTCTCTGTCTGAAATCCGTGCGCCGAGGTATTTTTATAATCTCCAAACCGGGACTTCCGGATTTTGCCTCGCCCACGCACGCCCACGTAATTCTCAGAGACACCTGTTCTGTCTGCTTCTTGTAGCCAATTCCGCTACTGCCGAAAATAAGGTCAAACAAACATCCGTTCCTTTCAACGACCGGAAAACACCCCCGCTTGCATCAGCCTTTCCTCGGGTGGGGCCAGGTTGTTATATTACATTCCTCGCCCACCCATTTTCCAAAATGTTCACCTAAGAACATTTTAAGCGCAACACCCTCACTCTCCTCCCCATGCCACACAAGCCCGACAATTGTATAAAATATGTGCACGCCAAAACAAAAAAACATGTGCATGCCGAAACAAAAAAAACAACAAAAACAAAGAAATATATTGGGGAGCCTACATCGGCAACCCAACAATGTTCGTGTTCATCTTGAAAATTGTTCTACCAGCTCGATGTTTCATTGTTCTTTTTTTTTTCTTTCTTTTTTCCTCCTTTTTTTTTTTTTTTTTTTTTAATATCCATTTTCACAGAATTGGGCAAAGTTCTTAAAAATGTTCATTTTCTTTCTCGACTCTGTCCATAAGCGTAGACTCCTCGATGCATAACCACGTGATTATAGGCGGTAATCGCGCCCCAGTTTCCAAACTAACATCGAGTAAATGACCTTTGACCAACACCATGCGTGCCTCTGCTCGAGGTTATTGTTACACATGTAACTTAATTTAATTTAATTTAATTTCAAACATACTATGTTTGAACACAGAAAAATGGCCATTATCTGCCGTACATATCATTCATAGTCTGACCGAGAAATGTTCAATAGAAAATGAAGAAAATTACCCTGATTCCAACGTTAATCCGCATGCAATTTACTTGTGGAGGATTAGAGGTTTCATCTATATAAATTTATTCTAAAAAAAATGGACCCGTGACTCGTAGTTCCTTAGTTTGTACAATGTTTTCCATTCCCTGAACTACTTCCTCTGGATTCGAAACCAAGCATATCTGATTTGTTGACATCTCTCTGTTTAACGCAGAGACATTTGAGTGTTGAACACCCGTTGACCCCGGAGTACTATTCACAACGGATAACTCAATTTCCTTTCCCGAAGCACTGTTGCTACTTTTACACTTAAAAATCCGCTTCCTGGCTATTATTCCAAGGATTATCATAACGCCGACCACGCCAGCAATGACCCTATCGTCAACTTCTTCGGGAGTTCCTCACATCCTTCACTAAATCTCTCCATATTTATCTGTTCCAAGGTATTTACTAGTTTGCGGATAGGAATCTCCTCCATATCGCGCAATTCTACCGGCATGGTGTCCACTGAAAAATTGGGAAATTTCTGCGTAATTGGGGACCAAACCACTGAACCAGAGACGAATAATTTACTTTATGCTTTAGATACTATTAATAATTTTCCACGTTTGTATCTTTCTTTTTGTTCCGATCAACTGTGGAATCTGCAGGTCTATCCGTGTCAATATAAAGTTTTCAGAAATTAATATATCTTCAAAAGATATTTCCCAAGTCACATAAATGAAAATTCACAGAGGATGTTGAATTGATGGGAACCTGCACAAAAGCATAATTCACAACCATAGAAATGTAAATCATTTTGTAGTGTACAGTCATTGAAAAGAAATCCAAAAAAAAGAAAACCTAACACTGCACAACCCAACGAAAACATTGTTATCAACAAGTTAATCCAATTATCCACTTTAAAGAGTAGAAGAAACTTCCTTTACATGATTTTACATTTCACTTACTCAATAAAAGTAAGATTAATTAAGCAACATTCCAGTAAACTCACTTCACATAGATGGTAAAATATTAACAACAAAAATAAATCATTAACTCAGCTGCTCTACACCCACAGATAGGCAAATATCTCAACTCCACTCCTCCCGCGAACCCGCAAACCTATGCGCTCTCCGCTACTGCTACCCTCTACATATAGTCTTCACCCCCTCCGTTCTTACCCTTCTTAATGTGTTTGACACCAACAATCCACATTTCTCAATGGCAAAAATATGCATTTTTTTTTCTAACTGGACATATTATAAACACGAGCAGAGAACACACACACTATCAAATCAATGAGTCACTTACCTTTCGTTGATGTCTATGGTCGTGCGGCTGCTGTCGTCCTGTTGTTTACTATTTTCGTCTTCTTTTTCTTTGTATCTGGTAGTTTTAAGTCCGTTGAATTTTCAATCGTTGCCGTGGTAACCAGCTCGTATCTATCTGTTTTGTTGTCTCAAAACAGCAAGTCACTAGCACCAAAAAGAGAAGTCTGTTGTATATCGACAGACAACAAACACTCATATATATAAAAATATAAGTTATATTTTTATTAATGACGATGAACCGTGTAGCCTAGAGAACAGAGAGAGAGAGCGCGCCTCTAAGGGGTTGACGGGGGAGTGTCGTCGTATCTGTTGCTCCTCTGGTCTGGTCTGGCTCTCTGTCTGTCTGTCTCGTCTCTCTGTCTGAAATCCGTGCGCCGAGGTATTTTTATAATCTCCAAACCGGGACTTCCGGATTTTGCCTCGCCCACGCACGCCCACGTAATTCTCAGAGACACCTGTTCTGTCTGCCTCTTGTAGCCATTTCCGCTACTGCCGGAAATAAAGTCAAACAAACATCCGTTCCTTTCAACGACCGGAAAACACCCCCGCTTGCATCAGCCTTTCCTCGGGTGGGGCCAGGTTGTTATATTACAGAAATTTTCAAATTTTACGTAATAAAACTATGGCATTTTCGAGATATTCAAAATCCCAGATAATATTGAAGACACTAAAATTATTTTAATATCTAAATGTTTTCTGTTCATACCAAGTGGTTTCAACATGTTTCACCTATTTTCATTAATTTATCCTAAGGATGAAGTGATTTGCTGTGACTCTGAAAATTTCAAAATATACCTAAAAAAGTATCGATTGTTAGATGATTTCGAATAGTTTTTCAAAGTATTTGTTAAAGTTACAACTTCTGTAAAGTATCGAAACCTCCAAAAGTTTTTTAAAATCTAAGAGTTTCCTATTGTTACCTAATGTTTTCATCATGTTATAATTTTTACCAATTTATCTGAAAGGTAAATCAATTTTCTGAAAGTTTGAAATTTTCAAAATTTACGTAATAAATCTATTGCATTTTCGAGATATTCAAACTCCCAGAAAATATTGAAGACCCTAAAATTTTTTTAATATCTAAGTGTTTTCTATTCATACCAAGTGGTTTCAACATGTTTCACCTATTTTCCTTAATTTATTCTAAGGATGAATTAATTTTCTGAGACTCTGAAAATTTCAAAATATACCTCAAAAAGTATCACTTTTTAGCTGATTTCGCATAGTTTTTCAACGTAATTTTCAAAGTTTTTAAACTTCTGTAAAGTATCGAAGCCTCCAAAATTTTTTTTAAAATCTAAGCGTTTCCTATTGTTACCTAATGTTATCAACAAGATATAACAATTTTTATTAATTTATCTGAAAGATAAATTAATTTTCTGAAAGTTTGAAATTTTCAAAATTTACGTAATAAATCTATTGCATTTTCGAGATATTCAAACTCCCAGAAAATATTGAAGACCCTAAAATTTTTTTAATATCTAAGTGTTTTCTATTCATACCAAGTGGTTTCAACATGTTTCACCTATTTTCATTAATTTATCCTAAGGATGAATTAATTTTCTGAGACTCTGAAAATTTCAAAATATACCTCAAAAAGTATCACTTTTTAGCTGATTTCGCATAGTTTTTCAACGTATTTGTTAAAGTATTGAATATGCTGTAAATATCGAAACAACCAAAATATTTTAAAATCTAAGCGTTTCCTATTGTTACCTAATGTTTTCATCATCTTATAATAATTTTATTAATTTATCTGGAAGATAAATTAACCATCTCAAAAGTTTGAAATTTTCAAATTTTTCGTAATAAATCTATTGCATTTTTGAGATATTCAAACTCTCAGAAAATATTGAAGACACTAAAATTTTCTTTAATATCTAAGTGTTTTCTATTCATACCAAGTGCTTTCAACATGTTTCACCTATTTTCATTAATTTATCCTAAGGATGAGTTTATTGTCTAAGACTCTGAAAATTTTAATATATACCTGAAAAAGTATCGCTTTTTAGCTGATTTCGCATAGTTTTCAACGTATTTGGTAAAGTTTTTAAACTTCCATAAAGTATCGAAACCTCCAAAAATTTTTTTAAAATCTAAGCGTTTCCTATTGTTACCTAATGTTTTCATCATGTTATCATTTTTACGAATTTATCTGAAAGGTAAATCAATTTTCTGAAAGTTTGAAATTTTCAAATTTTAAGTAATAAATCCATTGCATTTTAGAGATATTCAAACTCCCAGAAAATATTGAAGACCTTAAAAGTTTTTTAATATCTAAGTGTTTCCATTCATAACAAGTAGTTTCAACATGCTTCACCTATTTTCATTAATTTATCCTAAGGATGAATTAATTTTCTGAGACTCTGAATATTTCAAAATATACCTCAAAAAATATCACTTTTTAGCTGATTTCGCATAGTTTTTCAACGTATTTGTTAAAGTATTTAAACTGCTGTAAAATGTCGAAACCTCCAAATCTTTTTCAAAACTAAGCGTTTCCTATTGTTACCTAATATTTTCAGCATGTTATAATAATTTTTATTAATTTATCTGAAAGATAAATTAATTTTCTGAAAGTTTTTGAAATTTTCAAAATTTACGTAATAAATCTATTGTATTTTCGAGATATTCAAACTCCCAGAAAATATTGAAGATCCTAAAATTTTTTTAAATATCTAAGTGTTTTCTATTCATACCAAGTAGTTTCAACATGTTTCACCTATTTTCATTAATTTATCCTAAGGATGAGTTAATTTTATAAGACTCTGAATATTTCAAAATATACTTCAGAAAGTATCGCTTTTTGGCTGATTTCGCATAGTTTTTCAACGTATTAGTTAAAGAATTTAAACTGATGTAAATATCGAAATCTCCAAAATTTTTGAAAAGTCTAAGCTTTTCTATTGTTAGCTAATGTTTTCATAATGTTATAATAGTTTTATTAATTTATCTGAAAGATAAATTAATCTTCTGAATGTTTGAACTTTTCAAATTTGACGTTATACATCTGATGCATATTCGAGATATTGAAACTACAAGAAAATTTTGAAGACCCTAAAATTTTTTAAATATGTGTTTTCTACTCATACGAAGTGGTTTCAACATGTTTCACCTATTTTGATTAATTTATCCTAAAAATGAATTAATTTTTTAAGACTCTGAAAATTTCAAAATATACCGCAAATGGTATCGTTTTTTAACGGATGTCGCATAATATTTCAATGAAATTGTAAAAGATTTAAACTTCTCAAAATATCGAAACTTCCACAATTTTTAAAAAATCTAAACCTTTCCTATTTTAGCTAATGCTTTCATGATGTTATAATATTTTTTATTAACTTATCTGAAAGATAAATTAATTTTCGGAAAGTCTGAAATTTTCAAATTTTATGAATCAGAAAATATTGGAGACACTAAAATTTTTTTAATATCTAAGTGTTTTCTATTCATACCAAGTGGTTTCAACATGTTTCACCTATTTCCATTAATTTATCCTAAGGATGCATTAATTTTCTAAGAATCTGAAAATTTCAAAATATACCTCAAAAGTATCACTTTTTAGCTGATTTCGCATAGTTTTTCAACGTATGTGTTAAAGATTTTAAACTTCTGTAAAGTATGGAAACCTCCAAAATTTTCTTAAATCTCAGCGTTTCCTATTGTTAGCTAATGTTTTCAACATGTTATAATAATTTTTACTAATTTATCTGAAAGATAAATTAATTTTCTGAAAGTTTGAAATTTTCAAAATTTACGTAATAAATCTATTGCATTTTCGAGATATTCAAACTCCCAGAAAATATTTAAAACACAAAAAAATGTGTCATATCTAAGTGTTTTCTATTCATACTAAATGGTTTCAACATGTTTCACCTATTTTCATTAATTTATCTTAAGGATGAGTAAATTGTCTAAGACTCTAATTATTTCAAAATATACCTAAAAAAGTATCGCTTTTTAGCTGATTTTTCATAGTTTTTCAACGTATTAGTTAAAGAATTGAAACTGCTGTAAATATCGAAATCTCAGAATGTTTTTAAAAGTCTAAGCGTTTACGATTATCAGCTAATATTTTCATCATGTTATAATAATTTTATTAAATTATCTGAAAGCGGAATTAATTTTCTGAAAATTTGAAATTTTCAAATTCTACGTAATAAATCTATTGCATTTTCGAGTAAACAAAAACCCTGAAAATATTGAAGACCCTAACATTTTTTTAATATCTAAGTGTTTTTTTATCTTTCCAAGTAGTTTCAACATGTTTCACCTATTTTCATTAATTTATCCTAAGGATGAATGAATTTTTTCAGACTCTGAAAATTTCAAGATATAACTAAAAAAGTATCGTTTTTTAGCTGATTTCGCACAGTTTTTCAACGTATTTGTTAATTATTTTATCTTCTGTAATGTGTCGAAAACTTCAAAACTTTTTTTTTAAATGTAAGCGTTTCCTATTGTTAGCTAAAGCTTTCATCATGTTATAGTAATTTTTATTAATTTATATGAAAGATAAATTAATTTTCTGAAAGTTTGAAATTTTCAATTTTTACGTAATATATCTATTTCATTTTCGAGATATTCAAACTCCCATAAAATATTGAAGACGCTAAAATGCTTTTAATATCGAAGTGTTTTCTATTCATACAAAGTGGTTTCAACATGTTTCACCAATTTTCATTTATTTATCCTGAGGATGAATCAATTTTCTTAAACTCTGAATATTTCAAATTCCACCTCAAAAAGTAACGCGTTTTAGCCGATTTCGCATAGTTTTTCAACGGATATGTTAAAGATTTGAAAAATTGTGTAAACCATCGAAACCTCCGAAATTTTTCAAAAATCTAATCGTTTCCTATTATTAGCTAATGTTTTCATCATGTTATAATAATTTTTATTAATGCATCTGAAAGATAAATTAATTGTATGAAAGCTTGAAATTTTCAAATTTTATGTAATAAATGAATTGCATTTCGAGATGTTCAAAATCTCAGAAAAAATTGAAGACCCTAAATTGTTTTTAATTTCTAAGTGTTTTCTATTCATACCAAGTGGTTTCAACATGTTTCACCAATTTTCATCAATTTATCCTTAAGGATGAATTCATTTTATAAGACTGAATATTTCAAAATATACCTAAAAAAGTATCGCTTTTAGCTGATTTCGCATAGTTTTTCAAAGTATTTGTTAAAGTCTTTAAACTTCTGTAATGTATCGAAACCTTCAAAACCTGTTTTAAATTTAAGCGTTTCCTATTGTTTGCTAATGTTTTCATCATGTTATAATAAGTTTTATTAATTTATCTGAAAGATAAATTAATTTTCTGAAAGTTTGAAATTTTCAAATATTACGTAATAAATCTATTGCATTTTTGAGATATTCAAACTCCCAGACAATATTTAAGAGCGAAAAACATTTTTAATATCTAATTGTTTTCTATTCATACCAAGTGGTTTCAACATGTTTCACCTATTTTCATTAATCCATCCTAAGGATGAATTAATTCTCTAAGAATCCGAATATTTCAAAATATACCTAAAAAAGTATCTCTTTGTGGCCGATTTCGCACAGTCTTTCAACGTATCTGTCAAAGCTTTGAAACTTCTGTAAATATCGAAAACTCCAAAAATTTTTAAAATCTAAGCGTTTCCTATTGTTAGCAAATGTTTTCATCATGTTATAATAATTTATATTAATTTATCTGAAAGATAAATTCATTTTCTGAAAGCTTGAAATTTTCAAAATTTAAAAGTATCACGTTTTAGCTGATTTCGCATAGTTTTTCAACGTATTTGTTAAAGGTTTAAAATTTTGTAAATATCGAATCCTCCAAAATTTTCTTAAAATCTAAGAGTTTCCTATTTTTACCTAATGTTTTCATCATGTTATAATAATTTTTATTAATTTCTCTGAAAGATATATTAATTTTCTGAATGTTTGAAATTTTCAAATTTTACGTAATAAATCTACTGCATTTTTGAGACATTCAAACTCACAGAAAATATTGAAGAACCTAAATTTTTTAAAAATAACTAAATGGTTTATATTCATACCAAGTGGTTTCAACATGTTTCACCTATTTTCATTAATTTATCCTCAGGATGAATTAATTTTCTAAGACTCTGGAAATTTCAAAATATACCTAAAAAAGTATCACGTTTTAGCTGATTTCGCATAGTTTTTCAATGTATTTGTTAAAGGTTTAAAATTTTGTAAATATCGAATCCTCCAAAATTTTCTTAAAATCTAAGAGTTTCCTATTTTTACCTAATGTTTTAATCATGTTATAATAATTTTTATTCATTTCTCTGAAAGGTATATTAATATTCTGAATGTTTGAAATTTTCAAATTTTACGTAATAAATCTACTGCATTTTCGAGATATTCAAGTGGTTTCAACATGTTTCACCTATTTTCATTAATTTATCCTCAGGATGAATTAATTTTCTAAGACTCTGGAAATTTCAAAATATACTTAAAAACATAACGCTTTTTACTTGTTTTTGCATACTTTTTCAACGTATTTGGTACAGAATTTAAATTTCTATAAAATATCGAAACCTCCAAAATTGATTTAAAATCTAAGCATTTCGTATTGTTTCCTGATTATTTTATCATGTTAATAATAATTTTTATTAATGTATCTGAAAGATAAATTAATTTTCTGAAAGTTTGAAATTTTCAAATTTTACGTAATAAATGTATTGCATTTTCGAGATATTCAACTCCCAGAAAATATTGAAGACCCTAAAACTTTTTTAATATCTAAGTGTTTTCTATTCATACCAATGGTTTCAACATGTTTCACCTATTTTCATTAATTTATCCTAAGGATGAATTAATTTTCTGAGACTCAGAAAATTTCAAAATATATCTCAAAAAGTATCACTTTTTAGCTGATTTCGCATAGTTTTTCAACGTATTTGTTAAAGTTTTTAAACTTCTGTAAATTATCGAAAACTCCAAACTTTTTTAAAATCTAAGCGTTTCCCATTGTTAGCTAATGTTTTCATTATGTTCAAATAAATTTTATTAATTCATCTGAAAGAGAAGTTAATTTTCTGAAAGTTCGAATTTTTCAAATTTTACGTAATAAATCTATTTGCATTTTCGAGATATTCAAACTCCCAGAAAATATTGAAGAATCTAAAATTTTTTTATCATCTAAGTGTTTTCTATTCATACCAAGTGGTTTCAACATGTTTCACCTATTTTCATTAATTTATCTTAAGGATGAATTAATTTTCCGAGACTCTAAAAATTTTCAAAATATACCTAAAAAAGTATCGCTTTTTAGCTGGTTTCGCAGAGTTTTTCAACGTATATGTTAAAGTTTTGAAACTTCTGTAAATTATCGAAACCTCCAAAATTTTTTTAACATCTAAGCGTTTCCTATTGTTAGCTAATAATTTCATCATGTTACAATAATTTATATTAATTTATCTGAAAGATAAATTAATTTTCTGAAAGCTTGAAATTTTCAAATTTTTCGTAATAAATCTATTGCATTTTCGAGATTTCCAGCTCCCAGAAAATATTGAAGACCCTGAAATTTTTTTAATATCTATGTGTTTTCTATTCATACCAAGTGGTTTCAACATGTTTCACCTATTTTCATCAATTTATACTAAGAATGAATTAACTTTTTAAGACTCTGAATATTTCAAAATATACCTCGAAAAGTATCGCTTTTTCGCTGATTTCGCTGATTTCGCATAGTTTTTCAAAGTATTTCTTAAAGTTTTTAAACTTCTGTAAAGTATCGAAACCTCCAAAGTTATTTTAAAATCTAAGCTTTTCCTATTTTTAGCTAATGTTTACTTCGTGTTATAATAAGCTTTCCTAATTTATCTGAAAGATAAATTAGGTTTATGAAAGTTTGAAATTGTCAAATTTTATGTAATAAATCTATTGCATTTTCGAGATATTCGAACTCCGAGAATATATTGAAGAACCTAAAATTGTTTTAATATCTATATGTTTTCTATTCATACCAAGTGGTTTCAACATGTTTCACCTATTTTCATTAATTCATCCTAAGGATGAATTATTTTTCTGAGACTCTGAAAATTTCAAAATATATCTCAAAAAGTATCACTTTTTAGCTGATTTCGCATAGTTTTTCAACGTATGTGTTAAAGTTTTTAAACTTCTGTAAAACATCGAAACCTCGAAAAGTTTTTAAAATCTAATCGTTCCCTATTGTTAGCTAATGTTTTCATCATGTTATAATAATTTTTATTAATTTATATGATAGACAAATTAATTTTCCTAACATTTGAAATTTTCAAATTTTACGTAATAAAACTATTTTCATTTTCGAGATATTCAAACTCCGAGAAAATATTGAAGAATCTAAAATTTTTTTAATATCTAAGTGTTTTCTATTCATGCCAAATGTTTTCAACATGTTTTACGTCTTTTCATTAATTTATTTTAAGGATGAATGAATTTTGTAAGACTCTGAAAATTTCAAAATATACTTAAAA
>JBBBDQ010002410.1:0-182500 GCA_037127315.1 Ascarosepion bandense
CGATCAGATGCATACCCAAATAGTAGATGTTTATAGTTGAAATCATAGAATAGTTCAAGATATTCAAATTTTCATGTTGTAAACAAAGTGTTTAACAAAGGAGAGTTTATTTTTCATTTCCACTAAATAAATAAGTTAAATTTTTCTTTGCTCTATTTACATTATTCAGACTATTGTCCTCATCTTTGCTGCCATGTTTATGAGGTTTCAGCCATTGTACACTTTGGGCTTCTGAAGAAGGCTAAAGTATACAATGGCTGAAACCTCATAATCATAGCAGCAAAGATGAGGACAATAGTCTGAATAGTGTAAATAGTATAAATATTACCTCATTTTGCTATTAAAAACTGTAAAACAATATACAGAATATGAAAAGTTTCTAAGATTCATGACATTGAAAAAAAACATTAGTCAAAAAAATATTCAGTTTGAAATGAGAAGTTGTTTCATGTGTCACATATTTGCAATCCAAATATTCTCTTCCGATCTACCAATACCATGACATGGAAACATGAAAACATTGTTGTTTTTAAATAAAACTTTCTATATTCTCATTCTCAGACTTATCCAAACTGTTGCAAATGATGTACAAACACAAGTGATACTTATCAACTTCAAATACAATCTTACATAGGTAGCTTCAGAAAGTTCCTGATGTGCTGTGGTTGTACTGTTCAAAAGAAGTGCATATAAAACTAATACCTATCGGTATCCAGCCTACTGAGCCAGCCTGCCAATAGAGTTTATGTTAGTGACTTGTTACACAAGATTTTTTTAACAGTATTGAAAAGACTTTGAAAGCTTTAAAATGGCTGACAAATTCAAATTAAAAAAAAGAAAACAATGAATTTGAAAAATATTAAAGTTATGTCCTGACCACAGGAATAGATACATACCACATATTCCAAAGTCAACTATACTCAATAAATCTATGTTTGTAAAAGCATATGGTTCCTCATACATTCAAGTATCAAATAAAACAGAATTCTTTTAAGACTTTGCATTTTTTGGTCAACTAATTTGAACATTTAATAACCTATCATTTTGTAGCTTTTGAAGTAGTACTAAAAACATGTAAGAAACATAATTCTGCTAAAAGACTTCATTAAAACATTGCAAATTGTTCAAAATGATTTCTTTACTGTAAACAAAATTAAATACTAGTTACCTGTGTAAGAGCCAGATTTCCACCAATCATCTTTAGCTGTTCTTTACGAGTGTCCATATTGCCTAAATTTGACTGCAGCAAAATAGAAAGAAACATTAAAAACTTATTTTCAATATTTTTCACAAGCAATGATACACCTGAAAAAAAATTAAAAGACCAACAATTTGAAATCATTAAAAATAAACCTATTAAAAAAATTATAAACTTGAATATTAAATAAATCTCAAATATATCAAGTGTCTTTATTCTTTCTTTTGTAATCCAATTCCTAAAAAAAAAAAATGTTCAGTTTTTTTAAAAGAAATTTTTTGAACTTTTGTAATTTTGTATCAAATTCAAAACTGAATTCAATGAAACATGTTAAATGCCCTACAATTTCACTTTTTAAATTTCTTTTATTCAATTGAATGAATCATCTTACTTTTCAGAAAAGAAAATAACTCTTTATTCAGTAAGACTTAAAAATATATTGCCTTTTTTATTTCCAGGTAGGAGAATAAAGATAAAGATATCAGAATATAATTACTTATTTATATTAAAATATTTTATGTTTTCCTCAACAAACGTCTGCATTTTTAAATCATTTCACTCTAAGACACAAGCGGTTACCAAGTGTGAAAGAAACTGAGAAAACATTAAGTCAAAAGGACATTGAAAGGACAGGATTCAAGGAGAAAAAGAGACGACAATATTACATTTAACTTTTTCAAGATTGTAGTTCACAGTAAAATGAGAAACCAGAAGAGAGTTCCATAAGCAAAATGTTCTATTGTTACAAAACTTAGTTATGAAACCTAACTGCCAATCTAGTACTGAGCTTCAATTTGTGAAGTTAAGATATCAAAGAGGAAGGTAACAATCTTTTTTTTTGTATTCATTACTGGGATGTAATTGTCAATAGCTTTGAATTATTTCGAACAATTGTTCTCATTTTGGTCAAAATGTTATGTCAATAACATCTATATCAATCAAGATGAGAACAATAGTTCAAAATAATACAAACATAGTAACAATCTTGTTTTGCAGTTCTGATAGCTCTTTCTCTAATTGCGAAAACATTATGCAAGGCAAGATCAGTGTTGGCAAAATGTCAATAAGTGAGGAAATAAGGAAAAGGAATAATAGAACTATCAAGACTTCAAATTTTCCATTTGTAATCAAACAAATCACAGGAGACAGTGCTGAAAAGTTGCATTTTTTTTTTTGCCTGACCTAATAACCAAACATCAGATTTTTGCATCTTGGCAAAGCCAAGAACTGCCTCAGTACTTCGTTGTACAAATCAATATTGAAGAACTGCAAATATAATTACACACTCAACCAAAAACACTGCATTAATTAAAGAATTTTCTTTTTCTTAAACTTTCCTTCCTACTCCATCTCAAGTGGTTATGAATTTGGATTCATTACCTTCAGTCAATAACTTGTGGTAAATTTTTGTTTTGTTCTCCGAAGGCCGTTACCCCTTCAAATCTTTCCAAAACATACCTATTTCCATGCAAATGTATATGCTGAACTCAAATCAGTAATTGTTTATTGAAGAAACCTAACTTTTTTTCATTTTATCAAGCAGAAATATATGGAACTTCTTGTCGCTGTTTCTCTCACCTTGTAACCACGGTTCAAAAATGTCATTCACTGCAGACTGAATTCATGTGCAGTTTTACGATATCTCAGTCTTTTTACTTCCATTTTGCGATTAATGTGCATAAAATGAGTTCTGAAACAGAACAACTTGCAGACTAATCACTGGCAAAGGGAGTAAACAGAACGACTTCAGTACCCTACGCCTCAGTTTATTCAGCGGTGAATCAGAAATAACAACAGTGGGAAGGGGTGAGATATAGTCCGATTGATTTCTGGTCGATAACATGAAATAAAGGTACGTTTTTTCTATGAACAATTATCGAATTGAGTTCAGCATATACTTTTGCATGGAATTAAGGATGTATTGAAAAGATTTGAAGGGGTAAAGGCCTTCAGGGAACAAAACAAAAATTTACCAATAATTATGTTAATTTTCTTAAGTATACTCTTGAAGAAAATTGAAGCCAAGGAGATAATTAAAATATGAATATAACTAGTCTGTCAAAAGATACATGAAACATTTTCCAAGTTTGCAGCCTATTGAGAAAATTGTTAAAAAATAATTGTTCAAAAACAATTATTCATAAAACATTTATTTGAATTGTAAATTTTTTGAATGAAAATTAATCAAAAGGACAATTATACTAAATGGTAATTATTCAAAATATTTGAATGCAGTAATCAGCAGCGGAGAATTAGACTACAGCTACCCTTCAAAGATGGCCAAATGTATTCAAAATGAAAAAGGAAAGCTGTGCTTAAAACCAATGGTTTCTTATTTGTGAAAGATAAACAAGTTGGTACCAAAATATATTGGAAGTGCAATAAGTTTGCATTGTATTGCAAAAGCTGCACAATCGCTAACGACAGTAAGGTGATTAAAGTTTCTCGTAAATATAATCATTTTGGTGAAACTGTAAATGTCAAAGTGCATAATTTTATGAACAGAGTGAAATAAGATGCTAAAAAACTAATGATTATCCTCATTATATAATCTCAAATCTGCTTCATAACTAAGTGAAAGTGCAGAACAAAATTTACCAACAGTCAGAAAAGGACTCATAATGTAAAACAAAAGGAAAAAGCAGGCTTAGCTAATCTCATTCATAGAAGAGAAATTGTTTTAACTAGTGAACAAATGAAAACTAATATAGGGGATAAATTTTTTGCAATATGATTTAGGCCCCAACAATGATAGAACACCCATTTATTGAACTCAGAATAATTTGAGTATACTCGTGATAAGTTAACATTTACAAGTAACATCAGATTTCGAGCTTAACTGCTATTAAAGAAAAATTCAACACAGCTTCACATCATGTATGTCTCTTTCACTCAGGTCAAAAAATTTGCAATTTTGGTCTCAAGGTAAAATATGATACCTATTCCGAATTTGCTTTAAGTATTCAAATGCTGTTAGCCATTGCCTTTGTCCCTGTAGATAAAGTGACTGAATCATTTGAGAAATGAAATATACTCCAATAGTGAATCTTATTCTAGATTATTTTGCAGACATGGATTGGTTGTTCTTCAAGACATCATAGACAAAGCCTTATGCTTGAAAAATGTATGTGGTCTTGCTTTGAGAGAGTCAATGCTAATTTACCTAGAACTAATAAAGCTGTTGAAAGATGACATAGGGGTATTTTTGCAGAAAGTGTTATCCCACAATATGGAAATTCCTAGATGCTCTTAAGAGAGAACTGAACTTGCAAGAAATTCATGTTGCAAAAGTAAAAGCAGGTTGACAAAATGATCAGAGAAGTATCCACTCAGAAGTCTGTTCCACCACAAAGTAACAATTCTAAGAGGCGTCTTCTTTAATAATGGAATATGAAAGAAATAAGAATGATTTGACTGTGCATGTATCAAAGCAGGTCCTACCTATAAAGGCTTGAACAAGTGGAACTAGTGTAGTTATAACATTTCATGGAATTTTAAAAACATTTTGATTAGGGAAAAAAGTTATATTTAGAAAAGTGCTTTCAAGAAAAAAAAAACAGTATAAATTGAATAAAGCATGAAAGCATATATATATATATATATATATATATATATATATATATTCTTACTTAGCAACCATATCACAACTCATGAACAAATAACCAATAACCTAATAAAATATATTTTAAATACAAAACTTCAGAAACAAAAACAGGATTCATTTTTTTTATTTTTAAATACTAAGCAAATAAAAATAAAATATGATAAAATAATAATAAACTCAAGGTCATAACTATAAATAAAAATTTGTGAAAAATAAGTTTTCTTTCCTCCATAAGCCTTGAGAGAGAGAGAGAGAGAGAGAGAGAGAGACTAAACAAAGAAATAATAACACATGATCACTTAATGATTTCTGTCCCCACACACTCTATATATAATGTGTGTGCGCACAAACAAAATATCACTTTCACAAGGAGAAATAAATCAAACAAAGCAAGAAAAGACTGAACTAAAAAAAGTTTAAGCATTAAAATCGCTGCCAAATTATTTGTACATATTTATTCTTAAAGTCTTGTTTTCATTTCCTTTTGACATGTCAGTTCAACAGAAAAAAATGCATAAAAACTAGTGAACCTAGAATTAGAAAGGGCCAACAAGATAAATTAAAAATGATGTCTGACAGTATCTTGACAGATAAAATTTGGAAAGGCAAGGTAGTTTTGTACTGGTCTCAAATCCTAATATAAACACACTTCATAAAAAGCTAAGAAAAAAGAAACAAAAGAAAAAACAGTCTGGTAGCAATTTTCAAATACAACTAATAAATGGTGGATGTTGATGAGAGAGAGAGAGAGAGAGAGAGTGTGTGTGTGTGTGTGTGTGTGTATTATGAAACAAAACAAAAACATTTTCAAAAATGCCTCCAAGCATTTATAATGACTTCCTCACAAGTGTCATCATTGCTATATTTTTATCCATGGTAAGAATATATAATGACAGGATTTGTAATTCTGTATTCAAACACATACTTGAAAATATTTCAGCAATACCTTATAAGTAAATTCTGCTGATTGTTTTTTATTCTGGTTAGGTATAATTCAAAAAACAACAATCAACTGAATTTAAATGAACATGAAATCATTTTATATTAGAATTCTTTGAAAGTTTAAAAATATCTAAAACGATATGATCTCATAACCTACACACACACACACACACACACACACACAAGCAGTATATTTAGTTGAATAATTTAGACATATTATATCTATTTATTTTTATTTTAATCCTCTCATATTCTCAAATTAATTTCCTCATGTCACAATTAAAATATTAAGGAAGGCACCATAGTTTTTTGCATTATTTTTATTTTCACAAGTATTTTCAATTGTGTAAAAGTTAATTTTTCCATGAAAAAGATTTTCTACACTGAATTAAAAAACATTAAACTCTCATTAATAATGACTTTCTTAATTACATGAACAAGTTAGACGAGCTATTAAAAATATTAACATAAATAAAGAAAAAACCTAATAATCTGCAATAGCTCTTCTCCATTAACTAATGTTTTGCAAAAGACCAACATTGTTTATTAATTTAAATGCCCTTTGGGAGATTGTATCTCTGACAAAAAAGTAAATATATATGTTGATTACACAACAACATTATCAAGATGAATTACATTACATAGGTCAGATTCAATTTCTATTGCACAATATTTAAAGGACCGTTCCTGTTCACATTTGCAATTTAGAGAAATATTAATTGACAATACAGTCTACTCCACTAAAAAATAAAAAAAACAAAAACTTCAAATTCTTGAAACCCTCTATATAAAAAATTGCAACTAACACTGAATAAATTTAATTATGAGTATAGCAACAATGTTTTAAAATGTCTATAACAAGATTTCAAAACATCTAAATTGTATTTTTTTTAAATTATAATTTAACAGAATGTTTTAAAACATGTAAATTTTTTTTTAAAACTTCTACAAATATAAATTAAGTTACCTCCTTTACAAAGCCGTAAATTTTAAATTTTGAAGTAACAGAGAATATTCTACATACTTACAAAATAATGCATAACTGTCAAATACATTAACATTATTTTAGCAATTCACCCCTGAAGATGATCTTGAAAGTACTTAAAATAAAAATAATGAGAAAAACTACCGCGCCTTCCTTAATATTTTTAATTGTGGCATGAGGAAATTAATTTGAGAAGATAATAGATTTAAAATTAAAAATTGACATCATATGTTTGAATTATTCAACCAAACATGCATATATATATATATATATATATATATAAATACAGCACTTTAATACAAATTAACTATTCAGGATTATAAAATAACACTAGTTCATGTACAAGTATAAAACATAACTATATGCAATTGTTTCTGAAAGTTTTCATTATAACTCAATATTGGCAATTTCAAATTTAAGAAATGAAGCTAGTTAATTATTTTTTCATGTCTTTGAAATATCTAAGTCTGGATTCTTCCATTGTGATAAGAAAGAAAATAAAAAAATTAAAAAAATCCATTTAGCTTCATCATCATCATCATCAAAGAGTAAAGGCAAATTGTATCTGACCTGTGTTGAGAGTCGAGAAGCAAGAGTCATCTCCAAATTTCCTTTAAGACCCAATAAAGCAGGAACCAGGATGAACACTTCTGACACTTGTTGGAAAACCTCCCAATGCTGAAACGCAAATCAATCTTAAGATTAAATTTTAAATAAATTTATTCAAAATTTGTTGCTAACTAAACATAGTTACAGAGCATTTTATATATGTTTATAATAGAAAAGATACCTCTAAATGGTTTTCAGGACCATTTTCATTAAACTTAGCATTACTGTTTGCAATAAAATGTTTACATTTGTGTACTAGTAAAACAAAACACATAGAAAATCAGCAATTTAATTAGATTCAATCACAGGCTGTATTATAAAACAGATATTTCTGCTACATAAGTATTGCAATATTTTACAAATACTCAAGTGCTGGAAGAAAATATATTGTGACTCTTCTGAAAGGGATAAAGTTTGTCCACCAAAAAATAAACATTTGAAATCTTGGTTTTTACTTTTTTTTTTTTTTAATCATATCACCCCGAGCAAGGCAGTAACGACACTGAAGCGCAGGGGGCTATGTAGGAGTGAAAAGATTGGAAAAGAGAAAGCTGAAAACCACATCCTAAACAAGGAACAAAGGATGAGCCTCTTCACCTGTTCAATAGACGTGGGTGGAGTGTGAACCGGGCGATAGTTTAGTCTATCTACTCCAATATCCCCTTATAACAGTTCAAATAGTTGTATTACTAATTGCAATTAAACCAGTGATTAGCATAAGTTATTTAAGGATAAAAAAGGGATGGGTTAGTATCTTTCTTAAAGTAGAACATATAAAAAAAAATCAAATCACTAATGTATGGTCAGTCAGTTAAGTGCCATACGTGAAACACGCTTTGGCCGATCATGTCTCGAAAGAGACATGACTGACTAGGCAGAAGATTATCCCGTAGTAGGTTGCCATTGCTTTCTGCAGTAGACTGGTTGCCAGCCAAGGCTATAGAACCCAATCTGTCCTGTTATTTAACCCCTTAACTGGAAGGAAGAGACAGATTAATACCTTTCCCAAGAGTATTTGTGCGTAAGTGAATGCAATGAATTCAACTGGAATTCAAACTCGGCTCTCCGATTTCTCGTTCCAAGCCGATATCCACTGAACCACAATGGTACAAAACCTAATTAAAAAGAATAAAAATAGAAAGTTATATCACACCTTTCTGTACAGAAAATATTCTTGCCTTAAAAATCACCATTAAAAATCCTGACTTTTTTTGTCACCTGATCTTTAACAATGATCATTGGTACCAGTGAAAAATATGCAACTACTTCAGCAAAAAGATAGGCTACAGAAATTAGTAAACTTCATAGTACAAGTCAAAATATTTATTTCCAGTATTTTCATCTTGAATTACCATTGTTGTTCCCAAAAAAGTTTTTTAAATAGAACAATTTTCAGGATTTTAAAGTTTTAAAAATATCTAAATTAACATGTCAGAAATATATCCTATTTATTTGGCTCAGCTATTGTGGTGCAGTGGATATCGATTCGGAACGACAAATCGGGGAGCCAAGTTCGAATTCCAGTTGAATATCTTGCATTCACCTACGTGCAAATACCCCTGGGAAAGGTATTAATCCATCACTTCCTTCCAGTTATGGGTTAAATAATAGGACAGATTGGATTCTATAGTCTTGGCTGGCAACCAGTCTACCACAGAAAGCAATGGCAACCTACTGCAGGATAATCTTCTGCCCAGTCATTCATGTCTTCAAGACATTATCACCCAAGCATGTATCACATATGGCACTTAACTGACTGACTAAGATCCAAAGGTAAATTGGCATGGCCAAGGCCGCATTTCAGAAACTGAGCAGAGTATTAAGAGAGGAAAATTATGCTCAAAACAAAAAAGAGGGTACTAGATTACTATGTGATGTCTGTCCTTTAATATGGTAGTGTATGCTGGACAATATCATCAAAGATGAATGAAAAACTTTAAGCAACTGAAATGTGGTTCTATAGAAGGGTGCTGCAAATATCATGGATCTAGCATGTGAGCAATTATGAGGTTTTAGAAACAATGTAAACAAAAAGGAAATTAATACTTAGCATCAGGAAGAGACAGCTGAAGTTCTTGGGATATGTAATGAGGAAGGGAGGCTTGGAGAATCTGATACTCACAGGTCAGATAGAAGCAAAAGAGACAGGAGAAAGCAGCAGATAACATATTTGAAGGGCCTGAGCAGGTTAATGGCAGAGTGGGTTTGGGTGGGTTAACAGGAGAAAGTGTGCTAAGAGCCACCAGGGATAGGGAGACGTGGAAAACCATGATCACCTACATCCTGAAGAGACATGGCACATAGAAGAAGAAGAATTCTGGTTAAACAACTAAAATAGCAGAATACTCAGAAGAACAACAAGTTCATGAACAATTTTCTATCAGAATCACCATTACTTTATGACAAATACAAAAGAGTACTCAAAAATTCTGGACCTGATCCACTTCTCAAAATATGAGCTAATAACTGAACATCAGAAATTATTTAAAATGGTTTCTTTTTTTTAACACCACCTCATAAATAATACAAAATCTGAAAATTTGTTCTCTCAGGAGAACAGACAAGATCAAAATTTTCATGTTCTAACAAGATTTCAAAACTTGATACAATATAATTACTATGAAAATAATTAGGTTCTCAAAAATAAAGTTACAGTTGAAATCAGTATTCATGGATTTTAAAAATATTCACAATGTAAACATGTGCAAGGTAAATGAAATTTACAACAGAAGAAAAAAAATTGAATTAAATTGAGTTGTACCCCAACGTATCAATCCTGTCAACAGCAACCAATAGTGTCGATCCTGATCAACAGTAACCAATAATGTCACCCCACAAGTCAATCCCCATCATTAAAAAGCAATAACATGGCTCTATGCTCTGTGTTAGTCTTCAAGTACCTTCAGACCACTGTGGTTGCCATTTAGCTGACTCTTCAATCATCATGCAGCTCATTTTTCACTGGTATCCTAATGGTAGGCACAGTTCTACTCGACTTAGCTGGTGTTTGTCTGTCTGTTCACAACCATTCACTCCTCTGCTATGCTGTTTTCTTCTTTATCTTAGATGGTCAGAAGATCATTGATGAAGCAAAATGAAGTAAAGACTGTTCTACAGTTTGGAAATTACACTAAATGGAATCCTTTGGAATAAAGAATTAACTCAGATTTGAAACAATTTGATTTAATTTGTTGTATAGTTTTTAACCCTTCTCACTTACTTTTATAATCAATTGACACTGGGATGCCCTTTAGAGTCTGCAGCTTGTGTTAGTAGTAACTTAAATTTCTAAGTTCTGATCTTCATGGCTGGCACAAGGTCCTGGTCAGGAGGCTTTGGCAAATGATATGGATTCCAGTAGCAGTAATGTGTGACTCTCTGTGTGTCCCTCTTCTCTGGGTCAGCTGTCCCAAAATCTCTATCTTATATGGTGTCCTGAATCCTGCATGGATGAAACTGACCAAGGTCTGGGTTTGATTGTCTTTTCATCCCTAGCATCAACCATTTTTTAAAATTTCATATTCTCAAAATATACTTACTCTAGTAGTTTTCCAAATTTAGGGTTGTCCAGCCAGCTTTTGAGAGTGGTCAGAGGAATCAAGCCGCCCCTTAACTCCAACTCCATTCACATCTAACCTTTTACCATCACTTCATATAGGCAGTGCTAACCTCACTCTTCCTCTCATTTTCTCAGCATCTAACCTTAGATGGCATAGGCAAAAACAAAAGGGATTTTCAGCTATTAATCTTTCTTTATCAGCCTGTCTCATGCTGGTTGTTTCTTGATTGACTCAACCACTCAAAAATTATTCCCAATTTCAAAAGTTTCTCTCTTCATTTTTAAAATCAACAAAGACCACACAGCTTTTTTATCAATAGTCATTCCAAAATAGTAATTAATTTTTCTTTATTAATTGTATCCAAAAAAAGGAATCTGAATTAATGTCAGATAAAACAATTTTCCTTCTGGATGTCTAATTCAAACAGATTTTTTTCCTGGCCCTTTTCTTTTTTTTTTTGCGTTGTTTTTGTTTGTTTTTTTTTATCAACTTCTGGCAATCCCAGCATCACAGAGTCTACTTGTGACTAAGAAATTTTCAAAAATAAATTTACATTTTTAGTCATTTGATCAAATTTTGGGAAATGGGTTGGGCCATGTACCATCCTTTTTATATATCTCCAAATGTTTGTTAAATTCAGTAGCTATACTTGTATTATGAAATATGAGAAAAATTTTAATATATATGATTATGTTAGTGGTAAATTATTTATGATTTAATAAACATGAGACATTCATATGTCTTAATCTCTTGCATAATTATTTCAGTTATAAGTTGACATAATTCCATTGAGATATGAGTCAACCAACTAAAATAAAGCTACAGAATGAAGAGTACAAACAATGAAAAAATAAACTTATGAAAATTGTCTAGTCTGGTCATGAAAACAATTTTATCAAGTTATAAACAGGTATAGTGTAGGACATAGTTCTCTGGGAACTGGTTTAATGGATTTGCAAGTTTTAATTATTTAAAAATATAAATAGCACCAGTTTCAATATTTTAGTTAATAATTGTTTTTTCTTAAATTATAACAATTTTGATTCAGTTTGTTGAAAATAGAAATGTTTACAAAGAACATGAATTAATGTTGATGTTATTTACATAAATATGTTACAATGAACACAGATACAATAACAGTTTTTACTTTTGTGACACTAAGGCATATCTTTCAGAAGCGAGTGAATATCAAAATAATGTGAGGAGATAAATGACATGAGAGCCAATGACAGGTAAGAGAAATAGATTTTAATGATCAGATCATAGTTGCAATATTTTATTGGCTCTTATATCCTAACAAAGGACCTTAATAAAAATGTTTCATTACTTTCAGATATTCCTTATATAAAAGAATACAAGTTCTCATTTATAAAGATATATTGACCATATGTCATTGTGTGTATACATAGATAAAATAATTGAAATAAGATTAGCACAACTAAACCTCAAAAGTTATTTGATAATACTGGTTCAAGTTTGAGCTTTTTTAATACCTTCTCAAATAATTTCCTGTAACATTCAAAATAAAATAGGAGCAGATGCTGTTTAGGAATGAAAGGCAAGAAACTAGATTTCAAAAAAGCAATAACAACATACATAAGTATTAAAAACTTGAAATCTGCATGATTGGTAGTGACAGTTTTACAGGAAATTAAGTGAAGCCAAGCTGCTGTTATGAACAACATGCCTTAAACAAAAAAAAAACTTTTAATCAATGGACAAATAGAGTAATTACTTGCACAACTTGACACAACCAAGTAATAAGTCAAAGAAAACCTACAGCCATTTAGTAAGATTTTAATCAGAAAATGGAGAGAAAAATCCAAAATTACAACAAAACAGAAAAAAAGAAGCATAAATATGGTTTACTCTCCACAAAGAATAAATAATATCCCACTTCCAACAAAGAGTATACATATCAAATATTGTTTATTAAGAAGCAACAGTTGGTACATAAGTGCATCAATAAGTCCATAACCTAAGGAAGAAAAAATTATTTATTCAACACAACAAATATTTTGAATATATAATCTGCTTCCTTGTCAATGCATTTAATGCTTTTCCATTATCACATAGATTAAAAATTATAAAAGGAGGTGCTGAAAAGCCCTCAGCCTGCCCAAAATCAGAACAAACATAAAAAAATATTTTTGGAATCCCTTTTTTGATTTATCCTTCCACAGGTATTTACTCTCTTTTCAATTATCATTTTAATCATGTTGATGGGTTTTCACTTGGAAGGGTCATTTATATGCGACTTCTAACTTAGAGCAAATATTCATAAATATTCATGCCCCAAAGCTAGCAGAATTTTAATATTTTATCTTGTAATTTTCATTAGGATAATACAATTCTTCCATTTAATTGGTCTTTATAGATGCAAATATCTTTCATCAAGGTAAACAAATTTACATATTTCCATAATCACAGAAAAAAAATGTCAGAAATTTTCTCCCTACTAAACATTCTTGACACGAAAACAATGTCTTATTTTCAGCAATTCAGATTAGAGGGACAAAAAACAATAAACAACTGGGTTAGCCTAAAACATTGGAAAGCTCTGTCATATGAAATTGCACAGAGCAAAAGAAATTAAGGTGGCAGGTGGCAAGAAAAGAATGGCTAATGTCATGTTGGGCAATATCATTGCTATAATGCAAAGATATATGGATGAAATTGTGAATTTCTATTCGAGAAGAAGATTAAATAAATATACAAGTTGTTTAATAATGGTAATCATGTAAAATAGACAACTGTTCAAAATTAAATTAGATTTCCTTTCATTACTTCTATTTTGTGAGAAAATGGAAGATCAAACCATATATATCCACCAAGATAACCCTAAAGTCTATTCAAATGGAAAGAAACAGAGTGATCACTCAAAAATGCACTTACAAAAAAAGGCGGGCCAGTTTTCCTCTTTACAATTATTTTCATCTCAGTATTGTTTCATACCTTGAAATAAAGAGTAACTTCATTGACAGAATAAATGGGAATTTTTTTTCTGTCCTGTTCATATTGTTATTCCAATAAGGGTACAAGGCAGGTGTTGCATCTGTATTTCACAATGTTTTGTCTAAAGTCTTTTTCTTGGCCATACCCATATGCCTTCAGAAAATGTTTTCACTAAATATGATGTATTTAAACTCTCCAAATAGAGAGACTCTATAAGAACCTCTAATCTTTAAACAGATACCAGGAACAGAAAGTAGCACTGCAGAGAATGTGACACTGTTCAATACCAGGGAAAGTGATTTATGGTTTGTCTGATGTAAGCCTAACAGTAGTTTAAATTGATACTAACTAAATTGACCTCAAAATAAGTAAAAACCAACCTTGTAGATGCCTTTTATAATTACATAGAATTTTGTTTCTTTTACAAGTCACAGATCCACAGATATTTTCATCAATGTGAAAAATTAAGGCATGCAGAAGGTGTATACAAATATGGTTGTTTAACATGCAGGATCCTTTCTAGCAAACAGGTCACAACGATGAAATTCCTACCAGGCTAGCTAGCTCTAGTACAAGTCAACTTCCAGTTCTTCCACAAGCTAAAAATTATCCTCAAAAAGAACATATCTTGAGTAGGTAGAGAACACCAAAATGAATGTGACCAACTTCATATAGGCCATCAAAGAAGATAGTGAAGGGTGCTTTGAAGTGTTTTTAATTGATTGACTTGTCTCTTTACAGTTTATCAACTTTTTGCAGGTTATTTAAAGCTGGAAAATATTCTGTTGGGAGATAATAATGATTTACTGATACATGTCTTTCTAAATTAACCCATAGCTCAGATGAGAAGGGATGGATTCATATCTTTCCAAAGATATTTGCACATAAGTATGAACCTGACTGGAATTGAAACTCAGCTCTCCAATTTCCAATTCTAAACCATTAGCCATTACACCACTCACATATCCAAGCTTACAGTAGCTGGTATTCCCAACACCAGGCTCAGTGTTGTTTTTTTTTTGTTTTTTTTTTGTTTTTTTTTTTCAGATTAAGGTCGGTTCAGGATAAAGAGAAAAAAAGTTCAATGAAAATATGAAATTAAAGAAAGATTTTAATGATGGCCTCAACCGAAATCTAATTTGGAAACAGAAACTCAAAAAGAATTAACTAACCACCATCTATATCCATGGCCCAGTGGATATAGATGGTGGTTAGTTCCAGTAACTTGACACAAAAAGTTGTGAGTTCAATACCAGGCCGCAGCAGTGGTGAACAAGTAACTTACAGAAAAACTGGGGTGAAAAAATAAACTTCCAAGATTTTTTTCCGGATGATCTAAGATTAATTCATGTCTCTTATGCATGACTGTCTTGTTGACAACAATTATTTGGTAGTTATTCAGATATTCTCAAACACTTTATCATTAACTGCACCTAATTTCTATTTTCTCTCATTGCACTGCAGGTTTCAGAGTTGTCATGCTAAAAATTATTTTAATTTTTATTAGAAATGTTTTATCTGAGAACTGTATGGACATCTATATGCTTAGAAATATTGTTTCATGGATGACATTCTTGAAACTGGCAAAAATGTATACAGATAAAGGAGCACAGAAAATAAATAAAAATATAGATTTTCTTTGCAAAATGGTGAATGTAACAAGATAAAACTGTCTTTTCATGTTAATGTGCTGAGAATATTTCAAAATAAGACTGTCTACTGGTCACAGCTTCTCACAAGTGTGAGGCTAATTAATACTGATGAATAGGCAGATAATGTTAGTTTAAAAAAAAAAACTCCCACAAAGTATCCAAATTATTTTTCCCATAAAGTTAGCCTGTGCAGTGTGATATAGTTGATATTATTTATTATTAAAAATGGATTCTTTTATGTTAAATATTTCACAAGAGTTACACCTTTAAAAAAAAAAAAAAAAAAAAAGATGCTTGGATAGAACTGATGACAAAATTAAAGAAAGAGAATGAGAGAAACACTTTCCTCATTTAGAAAATTATATATTTCTGGAAGTTGTATGATCCTCTTTCTCATCGTAGCATTTTTTTTATCATGATAACCTGAATTCGTTACAAAGATCAACTACCTAACCATTTGGAATTTAGGAAAACACCTGAATCAAAGCTAGGAATCAAACAGGGTTCATGCTCCTTTTTCTCATCCTGGCATTTTTTCATCATGTTATCCTGAATTTGTCACAAGGATCACCTACCTAACCATTTGGAGGAGTAGGCAAAGCCAGGAATCAAACAAGGTTCGCATTCCTCTTTTTCGTCCTGCCATTTTTTTCATCATATTACCTTGAATTTGTAACAAGGATCACCTACCTAACCATTTTGAAGTGTAGGTAAAACCAGGAATCCAACAGGATTCACATTCCTCTGTTTTTGTTATGGCATTTTTTTCATCATGCTTCTTTGAACTTTTGTCACAAGGATCACCTACCTAACCATTTGAAAGAGTAGGCAAAGCCTGAAATTAAACAGGGTTCACATTCCTCATTTTTCATCCTGGCATTTTTTTTATCATGTTTCCTTTTCTTTTGTCTTAAGGATCACCTACCTAACCATTTGGAATTTATGCAAACACCTGAATCCGAGTATAACTTCCAATTTCTCGACAAGGCATTTTTTCAATATTCAAATATGCCATTATTTAATAAAAATAGTTTTTGTTTTTCTTCCTGTTAATTTGAATTTGTCCTAGGCATCACGTTCCTACACATTTGGAAGTGTCAACACCCACGTCTATTGAACGGGTGAAGAGGCTCATCCCTTGTTTCCTGTTTAGGATGTGGTTTCCGGCTTTCTCTTTTCCAATCTTTTCACTCTTATGTAACCCCCTGCACATCAGTGGTATTACCGCCTTGCTCGGAGTGATATGATTTAAAAAAAAAAAAAATCAGAATGATGAAGTATAAAAACAAAAATTCTCCTCAGATACCTACTGAGATTTGCCTCCCTTTTCACATACACAACACATATACTAATCTTGATCTCCAAGGATGACTCCACCACTTTCTGATTACTAGAAATGCCATAGTAAGTATGTGTATATAAGTCAGTTTGAAATATATTTGGCCATTTTTAATATCTCAAAAACTGTTTGTGTGGCCTTGGTATAACTTGACAGCCAATCAGAAGAGACCTTCTTTTATGTGGTGTGTCCCTTCAGGATGTAGGCAATCATGGCAATCCACATTTTCCTATTCCTCATAGCTCTTAATAAATTATTTCTCTCAAACCCTGCTCTGCCATCCATTTGCTCAAGCCCATTAAGTATGTCACACAGTTTTCCCCTATCCTGCTTTCTCTCTATCAGCCCTGTGAGTATTAGATTCTCCAAGACTTCCTTCCTTCCTCATTACATATCCCAGAAACTTCAAATGTCTCTTCCTGATGTTAAATATAAGTTTCCTTTTTGTTTCCATTCTCTCCCAAACCTCATTGTTGCTCACGTGTTCATTCCATTGTAGTGTCAGCTTATTTGCGTAGCAAGAAGAAGCCTAACACAGTACAGAAATTGCAATACAACAAACTCATGAACAACCTGAACCTGTAGGGTTACTATGCTTGAACGGTTTCTTAACATTTCATGCAGGATATCTTTTGAAAAACTTGCATCATGTGAATCTCTCAACTCCCCATGACAGTCTAGATTTGGTTCTCTGTGGCTTCTGGGTTTTCTCAAAGCTAAACTCACCACAAGGTGAGTTTAGCTTTGAGAAAACCCAGAAGCTACACCATGAATGAGATTAAAATTGAATGAGTCAATTGATAGCAATCTAAAAAGAGGAATTTGCAGATTGTTTTTAAAAGGACTAATGTACCATTCCTCATCGTAGGTAGGCTAATTTTTCATTGGTATTCAATAGCTGGATACTTTCTGGACATAGTTGATACACATTTTTCTCAAGCTTCTTACTTTCTACCTCTTCACTGTCACATAATCTTTGTCCTCCTCTTTGTCACTTTTCCCTAAGATTCACCTGTACATAAATACCCTTGATAAAGTTATGAATCAAAACCTCCCCACAGCTACAGTTAAATAGTAGGACATATCTAGATAAATCATTGTTACTCTCAAAAATATTTTTAAAAAAAACAAAAAAAAAACAGTTACAATCTAAATATGTTTTGGCTTTTAAATAACTCAGAGGGTTGATAATAAATCAATTCTTCCCTCTAAATATTATTATGTAGGTTTCACTGATAACAAGTAACTGATTGCAGATCAGAAAGGCTGGAAAGTGGAAAGATACTACACTTTGATCTAAAGTAGAAAAGCATAAAAGTTGATATTAATTGACCTGATATTATAGTAAAAGAATAGTTTTCCTTGTGCAGTGAATAACATTTATTCATAATAGAAAAGGAAAGAAAGAAATCTTTACCTGTACAATATCCAAAACCATTCCAGCACCAACAGTTCCAAATCCTGCAATGATGTAAGGTATAAACACCTGCAGACCAATGCTCAGAGCACTCTCATCCTCTTCAGATACAGTTTTAACCTCAGAAGAAGCTTCATCCTTGTTGACAATAAGATCTCCATCAATATCATCATCTTGTGAAGATAACAATGGAGCTGTCACATCTGTAGTCAAATCAACATTATGTTCAGATAGTAAACTATTTGTGCTATCTCCAGAGAGAGATTTCAGTTGACCTAAGGTCCCATCACTGAAATCTGTCAGTGGTATTTCCTCTGGCATTGAATCAGTTCTTGTAGGACTATCTTCCCAAGGATTATAAGTAGTTGTAGCTTTTATTTCTCTCCGTGTTCCAAGAACATCACTATCAAGAGAGTCATCACGTGTGATTCTTGGAACCATCTTCCTTTGACGTATTTCCCCTTCATATCCCTGCCTGGAAGACATCTTTACACAACAATGTTCTCATTGCTAGGTAAATATCACCAATAGTTGTCACTCTGAAATCACAAACATTTTATTCATTTAATAGTAATCATCATAAAATCACAAACAATTTAATAAAAGGGAAAAATTCTACATATTAAATAGAACTCTACAATAAATTATTCACCTACAAGGTTTATTTAACCAAAAGTTTTAAATTTGATAATTTAAGCATAAATTTAAATTTAACAGTTTGTAAAAACATGGTAATTCCTTCAAGATTTCCTTTGTGATTTTTTTCAGTAGGGATAGAGACTTTTTTTTATTAATCCAAATGTCAATAATGATGAAAAAAATACTAAGTTATTTTTCATTATGAAAAAAAATTTGAAATTTGAACCCAACAAATAATTAATCTTCTAACACACATTCTTTGTTATTTTTTTTTTCTTATAATAATTTAATACTACAGTATATGGTGTAAACTAGGGCGTTCTAGAGAGAAATGGACCATGAAAGCAAAATATGATGGCTACTAAAGACAAGAGAAATTAAAGTGCTATACTTTTAACTGTTAGAGAAAAGTTACCATGTCATCTTTTCAAGTTTTTATAATTCTAGCACAAGATCTCAAAAGTAATTAATCCTTACAATTCTTTATATAGAAGGAACACACACTATCTGATTTAGACAAATCTGATATACTCCTTTTTTGTATCTGTATATACCAATAAAGAAACAAAGCTTTGGATTTACTTACTTGATGTGAAAATCTTACACTTAACTGAACCCTGATTTTCCAACACATATTGATGACAGACTAATTGTTTGATTTACATAATCAACGCAAACTATTGATCTTCTTAAATTTTAAACCTGCCTTTCTGTTATTTCTTGACTTGATCCTAAAAACACTAAATGACATGAGTGAGTATTACAATTCAATAAAGCTTACAAATAGCACATTATACTCAAGTATCTATGCATCCCTTTATTTCATTATCACCATTTCATATTAGCATCTTATTATAAGATGCAGATCTAAAACAGGAAAAGAGCTTGTCAAAAAAAGAGGCAAACACTGACATAGTTTGGAAGGTAAAATGAGACACTGATCTAAAACATGAAAAAAAATAATAATTCAGAAGAAATATAGTTGTCTACCAAGAAATGTTTTATGAAAAAAACTAAATGAAAACAAAACAAAAATAAAGATTATAAAAATTAAGATGTTAATGCTTTTAAATACAAAAATCAATTACCATGTCATGGAGTACTTTTATAACCTACCACTATACAAGATAAATGAGAAGTAGATATGCCCATCCATACAGTTCTCAAAGACTCAAATCGCATTCCTCTTCTTGCATTCCCAGATTTTCTCAGTTCCTCTCCCACTCAGAATTGTTTTCTGGTCATTTTTTTTTTCACAATCATACTTATATAATGGTAATTATACTTTATTTGAATGTATAAACTAAACTGACAAAACTCTGGGTAACATTATTTGATGTTCTATAATCAATGCTTTTTTTTTAAGCCTAATAACTAAATAGTATTAAACTTTAATAAGTCTGAAGCTGCATTTTTCATTAGTTAATTCATGACTGTCGTAAATATGTTTGTATTGGCATTTAATTTTATTATATACAGGAAGTTTATAAAGTCTGTGAGTAATTTTAACAATACTGACATTAAATTTAAAAACAATATTTTTATTCTACAGATTATTTTTATCATGCCTTGATAAAAAATTTGATAAAACAATAATTATTTAAAAGGGCACACAAGGATCATAAACTCCATTTATATAAAAGACAATTTGGTAAAGTCCATGTTTTACTAATGAGTCAGTATCATCAGAAAAATACTTATTTTAGCAAATTGAAATAAAATTCTTTCTCAGATGACACTAATAGAAGTTTCTCAAATTGTCAGATATTTATATTATCTTACTAGCAATATAGCCCAGCATTGCTCAGGTGTAATGAAAGCTTTAAAACTAATCCATGGTCCCGGAGCTCTTTGGACGTTGGCACGAAAGACTAAAAAGCAATAGTTGTTTCCAGTTAAAGCGAAACCGTAGACTGACACACAAACATCTTGCCTTTTATATATATTATCGATTTTCTGCACTATTGTAAGAACTGCAAACTTGAAACTTCTGAATATCGTTTCTTATGTCTTTGTCTATGAGTGTATCAAATTTGATTAAAATCGGACCACTCCTTCTATAACCCGATTTTTTCGATTATCGATATTTATCGGGAGTACCTTGACACAAAACCTAGCTAAGAACACACACAGACGCTTCTAGTACAGCTGTGTAAATTTTCAAGAAAATCAGTTCAGCTGTTTGAGTCTATAGGTAACGGGGACACACACACACAGACACACACACACACACACACAGAGACGAAGTTCCATTTATAAATAAGTTTAGATATCTCCTTAATTCCTGTACTTTTGTTGTTCTCTCTCTTTAATAGAGTTGTTTTTTTCTCATTCTCTAATACTCAGTAACCTCTTGCATTGGGTGCCTTGCTTTGGGTGAAATAGATAAAAAAAAATACTATCCCACCAGATTCTCAACCAAACTTTACTCTATATATTATACAAACTCATACAGTGTATAGAGTACATTCTTTCCTAATTTGAAATTCTCCTGATTGAAATTTCTCCTGAGAACCAAATAGTTTATATAGGAGAATCACTGTATTAAATCAAAGAAACATCAATAAAAAAGAGTTCAACCTACCAAACTAATCCTAAAGAAAAAGATTTATTATAAATTGTATCAAATTTACAATTTGTTGATACTTACCTCAGTAAATAATTTTATAAGTAATGCAGCAATTGAATATGAAACAAATACAAGTGATAATAAATTGTAAACAATGACAGATATGCTGAGTCACAAAATAAAGTTAAATCTCAACTTTTTAATAAAAAATAAAAGAAGAAAAAGGCCATCTATTCAAACTAGGTGCATCTACTGATATAGCATTTGAAATGGTGGGAAATAATGTTGAATGGGGGGTAGAATCCTATGATTCCTTGTATAAAATATTATCTGGTAAAATTATAGAGCAAGTATTAATTTTGCATAACAATGATCAGATGTCAATTGATAAGATGACATCTGATCATTATCAGACAATGTTTTACTCAATATCTTTCAATTTATCTGAGATGAGGCATTGCAATTATTTACTCTACATTGTTTGAACTGTTGTCCTCATTTTCATTGCCACATTCTTTATTGCCATATTCACATTTTGGCCATTGCACACTCTGGCCTTCTTTAGATGATTGGAATTTCGAACTGAACTCTTTTTGTTCACCAGGGTAGATTGTTCAAGTTCCACATGCCATGCTTCTTCCAGGTGTCTCAATATCAGTTATCCCCCTTTCACTCAATTCTTTAAATTTTTCTTCACCTCTGTTAGATATTGAACACATAACTGAGAAAACAGTCTGCCTACCCTATGTAATTATCAGAAAAAAATACAAAAGGTCTGTGGTCCATATAACATCAAGACAACCTTCAAAAATGATTCAACACTTCACAAACACCTCTTCCAAGTAAGACTTCCCATAAAGGAGAACATGATTAAGGACTGTATGTATGCCATCCCATGCAGCTGTGGTAAGAAATATAAAGGAGATACAGCACCCACTTAAAATAAGACTGCAAGAACTCCATAAACATGAAGGGAATTAGAAAAATCAGATGTAGTTGACGATATATGGATGGAAAAGAGAAATTCCTGTCCCTAACCCCCATTGGATAATGTTAAAATAATAGACAGAGAACATCACTGGAAAATATGAAAACTGAAGGAATCAGTGCATATGCTAAGCCACAAAAATCTCCTAAGCCAGCCAAGCATAGAAAGGAATACAATATGGGAACCAGTAATATGGGATACTAGAGAAAAACAACAACAAAATTGAAAAATAAGCTCTGGTATAAAAAAAAAAAATCCACTGGGTCATGTGTCCTTGTGGACATCAGTATGTGAATTTTTGGGACTTATAAACCTAATGACAAGTTTTTATTTTTTACCAGAGCTTATATTACAATTTTGTTGTTGTGTTTTGTGTTACAATTTTGTTGTTGTGTTTTGTGTTACAATTTTGTTGTTGTGTTTTGTGTTAGTTGTGAGTTCAATACCTGAACAAAAACTTGAAGAGTTAAAGGGAGATAACTGGTACTGAGATATTGGAAAGTGGTATAGCACATGGAACTAGAACAATTTACCTAGTGGATGAAATAAAGAGTACAGTTTAAAATTCTAATCACTTAAAGAAGGCTGAGTGCATACAACAGCAACATAGATGAGGACACTGTAAATAATGTTCTACTTTATATATATATAAATGATAAAGAACAAATAAGAAACATTTATAAATCTAACATGTTTTACTTTTATTAGTTTCAAATTTCTGAGGAAGCAAAATTTTAAATTTTATAAACGTTTTTTATTTGCTGTTTAACCTATTGTTTTGTTGTATTCTAATCTGTATTTGACCCGAATTAATATATATATATATTTAAAATATAATAGTTTCATATTCTATCTACATTCCTTCTCCTCAGTGTAGGTACTAACAAGACTATATAAAAAATGCATACCGTGCTACCATTATGTCATATATCATGGAGATATAGCCAAATATTGTCTATATATATATATATATATATATATATATATATATATATATAAACTTGAGAGGATATAAAGAAAAATGTAATAAATTTAACTTAATGTAAAGGGAACTTACTGAGCGATAATTTTTAAATGTTGAATGTTCACATATCCTCAAAATAATTTCAGACAAATTTAGAAACTAAATTTATTATTACAAAGTCTAGGAATTTTTTTTCGATGATTACGTTAGTGTTTTTGTTGTAATGATTTTTTATGGCAAAGAATTTCCCTTCATATCAATGAAACAGGAAAACAAATCAATACGTGTATAATTTTTTTACAATCAAAAAGACTCTTATATTCAATCATTTCTGAGACATTTTCAGAAAATTAAACCAAAATCAGAACCTATCCTCAAAATCTAACATGCAACGTTTAAAAATAGCATTTATAGTATCACTACAGAGCATAAACAAAAAACAACTCAATTTCTAATAAAAACAATGGTGCTCATAAAATATGATTAGATTGCAAATATTGGTTATGAATGTTTACAAAAATTTCAGTAAACATTTATATAAATCTCATTCGATTGATTTATACTAAAATGTCACTTTATTACAATGCCAAGCTGTCAACTGAATACAATATCCAAATGGCAGATTTTTTTAATGCGATGTCCCTTCAGAATTTGGTTGATCATGACTCTCCACAGATTCAATTTTTTTTCTTATCTCTGAATTGTGATACATTCTTGGGAAAGATGGTGTTATTTTCCATTGATTTTCCACAGTTTTGAATAAAAAAAAAATGTCTCTTCTACATAAGATAAATAGATATGAACAGAGTGACATACATATTGGATGTGCATTGTGGTGCACTAGATATCAGCTCGGAACGAGAAATCGGGGAGGCGAGTTCAAATTCTAGTTGAATTCATTGCATTCACTTCTGCGCAAATACCCTTGGGAAAGGTATTAATCCATCTCTTCCTTCCAGTTATGGGTTAAATAACAGAACAGATTGGATTCTATAGCCTTGGTCAGCAACCAGTCTACCGCAGAAAGCAATGGCAACCTACTGCGGGATAATCTTCTGCCCAGTCAGTCATGTCTCTTTTGAGACATGATCACCCAAGTGTGTTTCATGTATGGCACTTAACTGACTGACTGACATACATATTAGGTTGTTACAAAAATAATGGCTGATTTCAGAAACAAAATTTTATTTTTGAAAAATAAACTGTAAAAATGTTGAATTGGTCAAAATACAAGCTTTAAGCATCTATACACCTCTGCCATTGATAGATGAGATTATTTATTCCTCATCAATAAAAAGTTATTGGCTATGATGTAACAAAATCTTTGAGAGCTGATTCCACCTCTGGTCTGGACTTAAAAGTTTTACTATTTAAACATGTGCTTAAGTGCTTAAAAATGATAATCAGTGGGATCAGGAGAATATGGAGGATGTGGCAAACTCTTGTATCTCAAGTCTGAGTTTTTTTTGCAACGTCATTCTGGCAACATGTGGCCGCACATTATCACGATATTATTTCAGCAAGTTGATTGCAAAAAAGCTCTGCAGTAATGTTCTGATTGGCTTCCACAAATCTGTAGTGGATAACACTAATTGCAGACCATCAGACAGTCACCATAATCTTTTGCTGATGCAACTTTGGCTTTAGAAAATGTTTGGGGTACTTATGATCAAGCCATTTATAGTTATCACAAAGGATCTACTTTTCATTACAAATCAAGAAAGGGATCATTGGTGTTATATAGAAAAAGCATTGAGCATCACTTTAAAACACCTAAGTTTTTGATTTTTATTGAAATCATGAGGAACCCATTTATCAAGCTTTTTCCCCTTGCCAATACTGTACAAATGGTGTGCAACTGACACCAAGCATCTAAGATATTTCTCTGACACTTTAACATGGATTTTGCTCAACAACTGCTTCATTGTCAAGGCTGCATGACTGTCCTCTATATAATGTCTGATCACTTCTGATCACAACTGTCCATCTTTGTAATGTCTGATCACTTGTGGACCCATCTCCCCATGCTCTGTTAACATTGACAGAAGTTTGGGAGACACTGTGCCCAAAATTTGAACTCAAGTAAGAAAAGTAAACAAAGATCATGTTTTGTCATGTTAATAATTAAGGGCTTCCGTGCTTCAAGAATATTTGTCAAAAAATAAGTGATAAAACTTTTTAAAACTTCAAGAAATCTACTGTATCTAATTCCCTCCTGATAGACTCAAGACTGTATCTAATTCCCTCCTGATACCACTCAAGACTCCCAGTTTACTTTATTTTTAAGGTTTCAACTTGGAGTGGTTCAAAATTTTCTAGATATTATCAGAGTGACATATATAGATAGCTAGATATGATCAAAGTGACATACACAGATAGCTAAATATGGACAGAGTGACCTACATAGATTTTTTTAAATGCCATGTCCATTCAGGATATAGTTCATCAGGACTCTCCACATGTTTTTTTTTCTTTATATCTGAATTGCTATGCATCTTTGAGAAAGAGAGTGAAGTGATTTTCCACAACCTTATACATGGTTTTCCTTCTCTTAGACTAGTTGGCATCCAAAACTACAAATATCAGTTTACACAGTTATCTAACACACAGATGAGAGTATTATACATAATAGAGATTAATTAGTAAATATTTCAAAGAAAACAATTACACATTTTCTTTTTTTTTAAGTGATAGGAAAGCTAATCTTAAAATAAGTTTGATATCAAAGACTACATAAAGATTTGTCTGTTCACTGGATAAAATTTAGCATCAACTGAGGAATTTTTAAAACTTCAAGAAATCTACTGTATCCAATTCCCACCTGATACTACTAAAGACTCTTTTTAACCATTTGGAACCAAATTTGATCATTTTAGATTTGTTTATACAAGTAGTGACTGGACTTATTTGGACTATCACCACAAAATCAAAAAATTAAATAAAAATCATATACAAGGTAAAATATGAATATGAAAACATGTTCCTGTGAAGAACAGTTTTCTGGAAAAGTAAAGTTTTTTTTCTGTAGAGAAAACCAAGTTTCTAACTGATTTTGTCTCACTAAATTTACAAAAGCAAAACAGGTTCAAACAATTGAGTTATATTAATGCTTTCTTTTAATGAAGATAAAAATCAACACTCCAATACTAAAATTCACACACATATACTTCTGTTACTGTTATTTATCAACTTATTTTTCTATTTAAGGAAATTTTTAAAACACATGTAAAAACATTTATTGTGCAGCAACCTTTCCCTGCATTCAAAACCTGCTTCTGTCCATTTCATTTATTTTAATACCAAGTCATAATAGTCTCAATTTTTTTTTTTTCATTATCTTGAAAACAGCTCATTCAGTAAATGAGCAAATGTTAGATCAGGATAAGCAATTATGATACATGTGTTAATGTGCAAAATTCAAAAAACAATGCATTGAATACAGCTTCAACATAGTTAGGTTTTTCTTCCTTCATTGTTATTTTTTTTTATTACATGTCATTGCAGGGATGTTTTCATTTCTGCATCTCCATGAAGCTATGTCGATGATACAACTATTTACTCTTATCTTAATAGTAAGTCTGATTGGTTCGATAAATTCAAATTGGCAGTTAATCTAAAAAATGACCAACTGCTGAGTTGTTTGATCTCTTTAGAGAGTCTATTATTTCAGATAACAAAAAACCTGGCTATAGCCTTTCTTATTGTTTGAATGCAAGTTTAAGTTTTTCTTTTTTTTCTTTTCTTTTAATATCCTGAAATTGTACATCATAGTTATTTGAGGAAGAGTTTTTCAAAAAGTTTTTGCCTACCAGGTTTGAAATCTTTGTTGTTTGTGGTTTTTATGTTTTGTGATAACTGTTTTACTGGGGTATCCTTGTTTCTTCCAGAGATTTTTATGATCATATTCCAAATGGTTTTGGCTTTTGTGCTAGTGATGATAGTGGATATCAATTTCTTCCAAGCGTTTGTTTGGAATTGTTTGTTCTTTGTGCCAAGCTCCATTTATTTTGTAAGAGTTGAGTTTTTCATTTGTTGGATACAGTTTAAATTTGCAGAGAGCAGTGCAATGCCATCTAATGGATCTCCTGTATTAGTCATCAAACAATCGTCTCTTATATTTGCAGGATTTTGATATGCATCGTTTAGCTATAGTTAGTAGTGTTTTGTTGAAGTGGGTGATATGATCTTTATTTGTATGGAGTTCCAGTATGAGTAAGCTTTTGAAGTCCTCCTGGTTTACTTCTTTTTAAGGTTTCAACTTGGAGTGGTCCAAAATTTTCTAATACTATTGGGAAATGCTGTCACAGATATCATCATAGACTTTCCAACTGTACTTGAGATATATTATGGAATCACTTAGGTCAATTTGCAAGGTGACAGTAAAGTTATTTAATAAACATAAAATTGTTCCAATTTACGAAGTTTTCCATATGTTTGCCTTTCTGATTGATGTTTTTGCAACTGCAGATGATGTTATGACTTTCAAAATCACCCACTATATTATATTGTTTTGGAAGCTTCTAAATAAATTATCTACAGCATTTTCATCTATGGAATCATTGGTTGGATTATAAATAGTGATAGTTTTTTGAAAAGAGGCTTTTATAGCAACTGCTGGTAATGAGGTCTTCAGGGTAATCTGGCTTTGAGGTACTTCATTTATTATGAGTAGAGGTGCCACCTGAAGCTCTATTGCTGCTGTTACAAATGAAGTCGAATGAGGTTTAATTTATTATGTTTATGTCTTCATTTTCTTTAAGGTGAGTTTATTATAAACAGATAATAGAAGGATTCAAGATTGTGAGGAGTAGAAGGAAATCATTAAAGTTGGGTTTTATCCCACAGCAGTTCCACTATATGATTTTGATATCCATGATAAAAGACACTGACATTTCTTTGCTTTGTATGTTTTCAGTGGGGCTATCTTCAGTGTCCATTTTCTCAAACAGATAATATATTTATTTTTGGATTCTAGGTAGTTTTTCATGTTTGGTATTCATTTTTTTTTTTTTTTAAAAAGGAACATTGACATGATTTTCTTTGTGATCATTGTTCTGTTTCATTTTGTTTTGTTTTTTTTTTTGGTAGATCTTCCTATAGAGGTGAGTGGAGGGGAGCCTTCAGTTGAGCAAAATGGTTGAGATAGCATTTTTTTTACTTGTATTTCTATTTTTAGTGACCAAATGTTGTCTGGTTAGTAGCTTCAGTTTAATAGATGAAGGTAAATTTTCATTATGCCTTTTATTTTTTCTTTAATGTTTGTTTTTGATGTTTGGCTTGTGAGAGATTTTTTAATGAAAAGTCTCCAGGGGTCTTTGTGCCCACATTTTAAACATACCATTCATCCTGAATACTTGTCCACCCAGTGCCCAAAATTCTGGCAATTATAGCATCTCAGGGGATTCGTAACATAGGGCTGAACTTTTTCAATGTCATATCCAAGCCTTTCGGGGATATTAGGAGAAATCGTCAGTCTCTCTACAGAATGATTGACCCTACAGCCACTGCTTTCTGATTCAGTTTTTTACAAAGTGAAGTTTGCAAAACTGAACCAGGGTTTGTCATAACCAGCTGGTTAATCAGATCAGGCTTCTCTGACTGCCTGTCTAGCCAAAGTAACAGCCAAAGTGGTGTTGCAGTCTCAATAATTTAAACAACCTCCTCCTGAAGCCCTTAACTACTAGGATCCCATCCACAGGCACCACAGGTGGCAAACATTGGGTGGAGGTACCCTTTTGCACAGGTGCAGTCAGTGTATTTTAAAACCCCAGCCAACTTTAAATAACCTGTATCGAGTTGATAAACCAGAGAATACAAATCAGTCAATATTACCACCAGATATGGTCTGGTGTTCCTACTATACATTTAGAGATCCTTGATAAAATCCAAAGAAGAATCTGCAATGTCATGTCATAGCATCTCAGCTTCAGTCACTTTCCCTCCACCATGACAATTTTCCTGTGCCTTTTCTATAAATACTTTAATGGTAATTGTTCTGATATGAGAGGTTACCAGGATTGAAAAACACCTGAAGAAGTCCAAAGATAACAGCCGAAACGTTGTGATAGTAACAACAAATAAATAACGATAACTCTTCATCCCAGAAATTCAAAAAATTATTGTGTTCGTGTAACTGTTAACTAAAGTTTTTGAGGAATTTTATTCGAAAATTTGATTTTAAATGCTATTGTAGGACTATGGAACCGGGAGACTGAGTGTTTTTAGAAACGAATCACTCTTTTTTTAGTCTCTAACAAGCATAACATGTTTATGCACACACTCCATTCATTGTAGAATTTTAACTCAGAATCGTCTAATACACTAAAATTACTGTTCTGAAATACAACAATGAAATCACAAAAAAGAAATATTTAAGAAAAAATTGTATTAGACTAGAGTAGTAGTTAGTCCGGTTCCAAACCTGCTTTGGTTACAAGAAAACGAAAAGTTACACGGTACACCTGACCTGCCAATTTGAATTTTTAGAGATGGTCGATGTCACAAAAACTTTGGGGAATATTTGGGATTCGGTTAAAAAAGCGTGAAAAAATATTTTTGTCTAACCCACATCCGAGCTGAGTACAACAAACATTGAAAATACACAACTTTCTTGGGCCTAGATTCCCATAAGCCACGTCATTACATTAACACTTTTTAAAAAAAGAATAAAGAAACATTAAATACAAAAAACAATCTAAATTCCAAATAATATTAAATGGTATTGTTAAAATGTTATTTTAAATTTTACTTAAAAGTTTCCAATGACAAAGTTTCATTATTAAATCTCTGAGTTTTAAGAGAAAAACTTGTCTTCAAAGATTCACACACAAATGAATTCTAAGTACGAATTGTTTGCTTTCAGTTTAACTAGCTTAGCAATAAGAAGATTCATTTTGTCAATTCTTTTACCGTCCGTGTTTTAAACAGTGTTCATTAGCATTATGTATATTTTAATTTATAGCTCGACTAACTAATTATCCAAATGAAGGGGTCAAACAAGCTTAAAGGCTCTATAAAAATAAAAAAAAATATATGTATCTGAAAATAAAAATCAAAGTCTATATTTCATAAAACGTCAGATTACAAAAGCAAAAGAATTTTTATTTTTGTGACCATCTGTAGCGGTAACGGTTGAAAGGAAGGAAAATAAACAATAAACATGATTAAATGAGATTGGATTTAATATTTATTTTATTTTTAGTAGTTTTTCGATTCATTTTAATTTTTTATTAATGGTAAAGAAAAAATTGAAGACCTTAAAATTAAAAGTTTTAGCAATAGTTCCAGTTTTTAGAAAAGAGAAAAACAAAAACTACTAACTAAAAGCAATGTTTTTTTTTTCTTTTTTGATTAAGAAACTGTAGAAAATCTTATTCTTCTTAAGACTAAAAATATAGGTTGAAATAGTAATTTTAAAATTAAATCATTTTAATAATTTTATTTTTAAATTAAGAATAAAATTTATAGAAACAATAAAAAACTAAGAGAAATCTACATAAACTAAACACATTTTAAATTGAGAATAAAACCAAAATTATCAGGTTTTTACTTTTTTATCAAATCATTAACAAAATTAGTTGTTTCTTAAAAAAGTTTTAAAAAATGTAAAAAAAATATAAAGCAAAAAAATGCAATCGACAACAAAGCAGTTACACAATTTTCATAGAAACTAAATATTTATTAATAACAAAAATATCATAACTTTTCTTTAATACACAAGAAAAGTGCCAAACTCGATAAAATCTTCAGGAACTTTGTGCATAATAATATAAAAATATAAATACCTCTCACTAGTGAGGACCTAACACAGCCACATGCCAACTTGTCGACTGATTCGGATATATCTCGTCAAGAAGAGATTTTTTTTTTCATTAACTTTTTTTAATTTATTTTAAAATTTTTATATATGACTGTATATTCATTGAATTTTCAATTAACAAATTAAGAAATATTATCATGCCTTCCTTTTCCCATATTTTGATAACCGTGTCAAAATTCAACTGCCCTGCATGAACACTATTCCGATATTACAATAATAGTAATTATTAAACCCTTTTCTTATTTTAATATTAAATTAAAACATTTTTCCAGATAAATTAATTGCTAATCCAAGTTATGAATTATTTGTCATAAGTATATTCAAATTTATCTAAAACTTCTTGTTGACTAACTAACTAGTAGGATTTTTTTCTTGAAAGCGACATTCAGTTTTCTTCACCGCTTAAACATGTGTTGTAACAGGAGCTATGAAAATCGTGAGAAACGACAAACATAAAACGTTCCTCATTTAAGACAAAATTAATAACAATGGAACAGAAAGAAAATAAAAAGCCAGCAACGAAAACCTCAAAAGATTTGCTCAATTTAGAAAATAAATCACGTAAGTTTGCTTTAAAAAAAAACATTTCGTTCATTAGTAAATAAAGGAAAATAAAAGAAAAGTCGGTAACTTAGGTGGGAAATTACACTTTTTTGGTATCTATCAATTTTCTAAATTAAATATCTTTCAAGCTTTTAACATGGATAAAGTTAATTTTAGGGTCTGTAATCTTCAAGAGTTTCTTTTTTTTTTTTTTTTTTTTCTCGTTATCATTACTTTATTTTTTTCCATGTTAAATTTTTGTGAAGTTGAACTTTAACCAACAAACCCAACTTTTAATCATTGATTACAAAACTAGATAATAAATTCTGGAATGTATATTTCATTTATTTTTATATTGATTCTTGTGAAAGTTACGACTTGCAATTTTCCTTCCTTTTTTTACACAATAATTGCAAATATTTAATGGGTTTTTTTATCAAACTGGTTTGGATTTCTTCGGTAAGAAACGGTTCAAGAGAAATGTGGTGATGTCATTTTCAAACTTGAGAAAGTTTTTAGAATTTAAAAGAATGGAACATGAGGTTATATCTTAATTTGAAAAATAAAATACAAATAATTTCACTTTTATTTGGTCATTAAAAAAAAGTAAAAAAAACTTTTCACAACTTAGGGCACAGGTAAAATCTATATTCCACGTCATTAAAAAAATAAAAAGATATATTTTTTCTTAATTTGATTAAGTCAAGAAAACACATGCTCCACTCGGTATTTATTTACAAAGGCAGGATGTGGCACAAGGCCAATTAAACACATGCTTCACTTACTCACTGCATTCCTCTTGCGACCGCTTTTTTTTTATATAAAAAAAAGTATCTTAATTTAATTTCCTCTTGTAAGTCTAGCCAATTTTCAGAATTGGTCCTTATATCCAACCCAGAGTGAAAAGTTGATTTTCTAGGTGTGGTACAAGGCCGAAAGTATGGGGTACCCAGTGAGGATCGCACTCACTACTCAATTGTATTAATAGGTTCTCTTTCGACGTGGTGTACTTGCTAACCGTACACCACGTCGAAACAAGATAGAAGTTGAATTTTAAACATTATGATTAATTTTGAAAAATTAAATGATCTATTCATTTCTATTATTTGAAAATAATAGAAATAAAATTGTTGACAGATGAAAGTTTTTAAAACGGCATTTAATTTTTTTAAAGCAAACCGATATGTTTTAAAAAATTAATAATTAAAAAATATCTCGAAGCTTAATCGAAAAATAAATACCAACAATTTAATGGCAAGTTTTAATTTCTTGTATAATTTTCAATTTCATTTTATCCTGATGTTTAATTTTTTTATAATTTTTAAATTTTTCATTGTTCTGAAAGAAAACTAAACGTGATAAAGTTTAACATTAAAGTACTTACTTTTTCTGTAAACTTTCCATTTTTTTATTAACTCTCCAACGAATTAAAGATATATATTTAATTTAAATTATTTATCAATATACCGCTATCAACTCTTCTCCCGAGAATCCAAAGGAAAATTATCTGTAGTCTTGGTTTATGACAGCAGGTGTCTGTCTCGACTCGATCAATGTCTTTCACACGTCGGCTGATCGTTGCTGGATGACGGCTGATCTTTCCAATGAAAAGCTGTGATGTCAAATGTAAAATGAGACGTCATAAACTTCCGAATACACTTTTTAGAGTCTTAACGTTTATTCGCATTTCTGTTCTCTTTCTTTGCTTTCTTGACATTATTTTACTTGGTCACAAACCGCTACTAAGGCTTTTCTCCGTCTGCTCTACATCACACACTTTTTTCCTAAACTTTGTTTTTACTTTTAAATCTTTGCATCTTGACGCACTTTATTTTTCATATCTTTACTGTTTTGTTTATTAATGAATTGTTTATTTAGCCCTGGAAATCTTTGCCCTTGCAAACTAACAATGTTACTACATTGTGTAAAACTTTCAACAAAGTGTTTCATTTTCATTTCAGTTAAATAATTTTTTTCTTCTTTCAGCTGTTTGTTTTAAAAAAAATTAAAAGCTTCTTAAAATTTAAAACAGTAATTAGCTGGTCCATGTGGTTCGGAGGTCGTGGGGTGGATTTAAGACATTTAGCATTTTTTCTGCTACGAAAAAACAGTGATTTGGAAATTTTTGTTGGATCTTAAACTTTCAGGGCTTATTCACAAATTAATGAAATTATTTTAGAAATGTTTCTTTTTTAGAACATTTGTTTTGGTAACAATAGCATCTGTTGTTGTTGTTATCTGTTACTCCCTTCCCCACTTAATTTTATGAATTCGCAAGAAATTCAATTTTGTATCACATAATGTTTAATACACAGAACTCCTTGGAGAATTTAAATCCTCAATTTTTTTTTTTCTTTTTTTTTTTGTAAAACAGGTCCTACTGTTACTGAAAATCTGCTCTGAATCATAAAAATTAATTAATTAGAAAAGCTTTAATTTCTAACCCTCTCAGATTGGGCTAACCCAATGTTAGTCAACAATCAACATTGATTCTTAGTCTAAGCTGGCTGTTGATTGCTAGCCATTTCAATCCACACCCATTCTGCCCACATTGTGTTCTTGATCTCAGAGTAGTGGAAGATCAAATCAAACTGTTATGGACTGGACAACATGGTTACCATTTGTTGTAGCTCGAACATCGTGGTAGTAATTTGAAAGTGGAGTCACCATTAAAGTAGACTGGTTGTCCAATCCACTACATTTATAATAAAAATAACTCAAAGAACAATATAACAAGAATAATAACAATGTATTAAACATAATTACAGGATTGATTAATTTCTGCATGCAAGATATAGTGGAGAAATTTCTCTCTGGATGTTGAAGAAAATGAATCAATGTTCATACTGGAAGAGTTCCTGAAAAAAGGAAATATGATGTTTGTACTAATTAGTAGTTGAATATAATTATACATGTAGTGAAGTATGCTTGTAAGAGAGAGAGAAATATTTTTGGTTTAACTAATTGCTAAACGCAATTAGTGCAGTATGTGAGTTGGAAAGGAACTAACGGCATTTGGACTGTTAGCTCCAAAAAGCAGGATCCAACTGGCCTAAGCACGTGTGAACATCAGCTTATATATTTCTGAATAAAGCATGGGAAAAAAGAGGTCTCACATGCGGTACTAATGTAAGAGTATGTACGTGCATGTGTGTGTATGTGCATACATGGCGATATGTATATAAGTATGTACATGCCTGTAGAAGTGATTCTACAGAACCATGGCAGAAGAAATATCTTCACAATGAAGAATAAAACAAAAGAATTGTTAGATCAATCTTCAATTGGTTTATGTAGTTCTTGGTACGACTAAAATTAACTCTTCTCACATCAAACTCTATAGTGACAATGGGCCTCATCAAAAATTCTGGAGGAGCTGGGTTCAAAGTTCTTCAGAGTCAAGAGATCTGGTGACAGCTGACATGGATTCAAGAGGCACTGATGCAGGAATTCACCACAGAAGTCCTCAAGCTCTCAAAGTCATCTGCTTATATGCACTTCAGTAAAAAACAGCTGATGGTTTCTGGGGATTCAGTTATTCCCCAATTTTCACATTAATTCCAACAAGGATTCTTTGTTCTCCATTTCAGCTTTCTTAAACAACTTTCTAAATTTGGGGAAATATCCACCTTCCTTGGGAGTAGTCACTCATGTCACAAATTGCTTTTATGAATAAGGTATATTATGGACATTGTTGTCTTAAGAAAAACAGTTTTTCAATGGATAATGAATTTTTACAAAAATTGTTTTCATTTCATTATTAATTCATATTGGTTAGATGATATTGTTATTAAGTAAAAACTATATTTACTAATCATAAAAAAGCTTATTACAATTCAATAAATCCCCTATATTAAAAGAATTTTGAATATTTTTTTTGGATGTATAAACATACATACATACATCCATACATGACATTATCAGAAAATAAGAGCAATAACTGTAGTAAATTTTATGTCAAAATACCTAAAATTCAATAAAACATTAGATTACAGAGAATATTTCCCTAAATTTTTTACATTTCTGGGTATTTGTCTATATTTCTGAGATAAGGTAGTATTTTAACTATTTACATTATTCGGACTATTGTCTTCATTTTCGTTGACATTTTTATGACATTTCAGCTGTTGTACGCTCTGGCCTTCTTCAGGTGCCAGGAATTCCAAATTGAACCCTTTATTATGGTCACTGGGATATATCATTTTCATTCCTTCTGACTCTCTAAGTTATCTGTTACCAAATTTTTTACCAGAGCTAGAGGAAACCATTAACATCAAAAATTGCAATATGAACTCTGGTAAAAAAGATTACTGAAACATTAGGTTTATGAATCCCAGAAATTCATTTACTGTTGTCCTCAAGGATACATGGCCCAGTGGATATAGGCATTGGTTATTTCCAGTGACTTAACCCAAAGAGTTGTGAGTTCAATACCAGCAGTGGTGAACAAATAACTTAGAGAGTCAGGTTAAAGTGAGATATCGCATGACTACCCGAAGTGGTACGAAATTCCTAGCATCTGAAGAACGTCATAAAAATGGCAATGAAGATGAGGACAATAGTCTGAATAATGTAAATAGTGTAGATTTCTGGGTAATTAAAAATTATGCTAAAAAAAAGTTATTCCTCAAGTAATCTTTGAATACACGTGCAATGGGTAAATAGTCGCGATTTTATATTTTTCATTTTGTGCATACACATTGTTTGATTTTTATTTTGTCGACTGCACAGTATGGCAGGGTCAGTTGTGTGAGAAAAATACAACTATGACTCAATTTACTCCCAGAATTTTGGAAAGAGCATTCATGCCAAAAGCTCCAATACGAATATTTTAGCATGTTAGAATGTCAATATCTTCTGCAGTGTCCTTAGTTGAATGGTGTTTGGAGTGATGACTAGTGATGGCAACATTATTCATCTTCCCACAGGGCCTCAGACTCAACATGGAGGCCTACATAAAGTCCCTTGAGGAGGTAACACTACCCTGGTCAAGAGAATAGCTATTGCAAGATACTATACCACACAAGTTGAAGAACTCAGTTATGGCAGTCAGATAGTTTCTGCAGCCACATCACCCCTTACATCTAACCACCTAACTCCCCAGACTGCAATGCCCTTGATTATTGTGGTGGTGGGGGGTGCAGTTGAGCAAGAGATTAACAAAACTCAGCCAGAAGATTTGCAGGAGATTCTGAAGTCTTGAAACCAATGGTGGTTTTATTGAATAAATTTATTCTTTAGTATTCCGAAATATTTTTGTGTAATTTTGGTAAATACATTTGTTAAAATTAGATGTCTGTGTTCTTTTCATTTTTGCATGATTTAGACAATTCATTCATGGCACCTTGTATATGTCCACTGTAGAAAAAAATTAGATAAACTTTGTCAGTTAATCTATGAGCTATAAACACCTACTGTCATTTTAAAAAATGCATTTCTGTAATATTTTAAACTTAAAGCAAGTAATATTTGTTTCAAAATTGACATTTAAATATTCCTCAAATAAAATTTTAAGAAATATATTTTATTTTTGAAATATTTTTAATAAAGAAAATTACATTGTAATAACAAATGGTGCTAAACTCGGTGATGTTATTGATTTCAAAAATGAAAACTTTTTTCAGGCAATTCAAATTAGTTTTAAAATACAACAAATTATTTTGCTTATAGGAAATATTAAATTTAATTTATTCATTTTTAAACCTTAAGTATCATATTTTTGTGGAGGTACTGTAATGTTGATTTTTCATACACCTAAGAAATTCCAAAAATGTATCTGTCATATCAACAACAAAGATGAAGACAATAGTCAGAAAAATATATAAGGAATAACAATAAATAAAGACAATTTAGAAAATTTCTGCCTTTGACAAGTTTTACTGAAAAACCATCATCAGAAAAATAATTTTTTCACAAGAACAAAATCTAGGATTAACAAAACAAAACATGAGTCACATTATATATTTTTATTTTTTGCATCAAAATTGCTGTGAAACTCTAGTAGTCATTTTATCTTTTACTTTTTTTTTTAATCATATCACCCCAAGCAAGGTGGTATCACCACTGAATCGCAGGGGGCTATGTAGGAATGAAAAGATTGGAAAAGAGAAAGCTGGAAACCACATCCTAAACAAGGAACAAGGGATGAGCCTCTTCACCTGTTCAATAGACATGGGTGGAGTATGAACCGGGTTGGAGTTTTATTCTTGCCCTACTTTTTGCATCAAGCAATTTGGTAAGCTGCTATCCTGTTTTGGGGCAGTATATTTCCACTAGTTTTGACAAGTTATACTTTGAATTCTATCCCCCAGCTATGGGCTGAATAACAGGGCAATCTGAACTCTGCTTGGTAATCAAGTAGTGAAGGCTTGTGCAGAACCAACTATACTTTTCAAAATAATAGATAACAGAGAACTGGTTCACAGTGTGCCAAAAAGTTTTCTAACAGCCTAGTCTAGAAGGACATCTCAGAATTCAAAATCTGAGTAAGGCTGTTAGAAAACTTTTTGGCACACTGTGAACCAGTTCTCTGTTATCTCTTATTTTGAAAAGTATAGTTGGTTCTGCACAAGCCTTCACTACTATAATCAGATCAGATGTGTAGGTCATCTGGCAACTCATGTCTAAAAGCTACATGGTTAGACCCTTATATATCATAATCAATAGGAAAGCCCTGATTGACTGACATAACTTTGTGTGTGCTCAAACACACATATCAGATTATAATATCTGATTAAATTTGAATATTTATGATTATAAAATTGTATAATCATAAATATTCCTTCTGTAGACCTCACCTTAAATCCCAGACATCTCTATCTAAATATTTCTGGTAATTAAAAGATAGAGGACTCTTTCCACATATCAAATGGAAGATAGTTGGTAAATCACAAACTCTTATTAGCATTAGAAGCAGATGTAACCTATGCTTAGATAAGAAAATAAAAATAATTAAATTTCATGGTAATAACCAGTTTTTAAACCAACGAAATAAAGTGATTTTTAAATGTTGTCACCAAAGTAAATTTAAATTACCAGTTTTGTAGGATTAAAAATTATTGGTAAGGAAGAATATATCTTCCTTACCAATAATTTTCTAGCAAATTCAGCTGTTAATTATCTCTCTATTGCAAATTTAATCCATTATTTTTATTTTTTATTATCATATTTTCTTTATCATTTATTAATATTATATATTTTATTATTATTTTTTTCATCTGTACATATTCTTTTTTTTTTCCTTTTTATACTTAAATTTAAAAAAAAAATTTTTTGTTTTTACTATATTGCCTCCTATGTTTTAATCTGTATTAATTTTTATGAATTTCTTTTCTTATTTCTGTAAAATATCTTCTCTTGTGAAATTTTAAAAATAGGCCCATGACATATGTTTTTTACATGCCTGCATCTCATTATTACCTTAGACCTCTCATTCAATAAATTCTCCTGGTTTGGGTATTGTTACGACAAGCCAATTTTTCTTTGTGGCACAAGCTAAAAACTTTACCTTCAATGCTTGTAAGGCCTGACTTTCTTCAATATACCACACTTCACATTAGGACTTCTGTTTTTTTTTTCTTTTAATACCCATGTGGATGTGCGTTGTGGTGAAGTGGATATCGGCTCGGAATGAGAAATCGGGGTGCCAAGTTCAAATTCCAGTTGAATTCATTGCATTCACTTATGCGCAAATACCCTTGGGAAAGGTATTAATCCGTCTCTTCCTTCTAGTTATGGGTTAAATAACAGGACAGATTGGGTTCTATAGCCTTGGCTGGCAACCAGTCTACCTCAGAAAGCAATGGCAACCTACTGCGGGATAATCTTCTGCCCAGTCAGTCATGCCTCTTTCGAGACATGATCGCCCAAGCATGTTTCACGTATGGCACTTAACTGACTGACTAAATACCCATATATGGCTATTGAATCTGGTACTATTCTTGTGCTTTTTTAACTTGATCTCTGATTTCTTTTTTAAATTACTTTCTGTGCATCAGACATAAACTTTTTTTTGTCCATTAAAATCTTCCACTTCTGCTTTATAAATCACTCCTTCTGTTTTACAAGCACTATTCAGCAGACATTTATTTTTTGTCCCTGCAATCACATGATTCACTATTAACAGAATTATTTTGCATGTTAACCTTGAAATTCATGGTGTTTTGTTTCTTTATAGCATTTTTCAAGTTACCAGTACAGATATAGCATAATTTTACGATGTTTCTATTAAAGATCTTATGTAATTCAAAGGATGTTTGGAAGTCTTAACCACTTGACCAGGTAGGACTAATGGTCAAACAGAGCCTGAATATGTATTTAAAAGGATTATTCGGTCTTTGTTTGTTAGTTCAATGTGGTCAAGTGGTTAAGACACATCAGATCTAATAACAGGTTCAAATCATGCTGGAGGACGCATATTTTCCTAAAAAGATTTCTTGATTATTCAGGCCAGTAGATGTAAATAAAAATACTGTTTAATTATAAAAAACAGACCATCTACTCGAATACAAGTATCCATTAAAAATAATCTTTAAACAAATTATATATATATATATATATATATATATATATATATATATTTATTTATTTTATTAATATGACAGATTTTATCACTTAATATTAGTTTCAGTGTTTACTCATATTTTTCAGTAGACACTGTGTTTATTAAACAGTATATTTATTTATTTTTGTCTACCAGCCTAAATATTGAAGAAATCTTATTAAAGAAAATATGTGCCCTCCAGAAAGATTCAAAGTGATAAAATCTTTCAGATTAATGCATTAAAAAATTCACTACTTTAGACATTGCTTTGTGTATGTTTGGATACAAAACTGAACAGACAACAAGGATTTCAGTTAATGCATGTTGCATCTAATGATAGTTCCCTCTGCTCAGGAAGACGCAGGTTCAAACCTTGCTGAAGACCACATATTTTTTTTTATTAAAATCTTTCGAATATTTAAGTTTAAATAAATAAATACCCTTTAATAAACAAAAAGTGGTGCATTGACTCATATATGAGTATCCACTAAAAATAACATTCAAAGTGATTATATATATATATATATATATATATATATATATATATATATATATAATATGCACTAATCAGTTACAGGTTAGATTTAAATTAGATCAGTAAACAGTTGTATTAGAAAGATCAAAATAAGGTAGTAGTTTGCTATTGGAAATCCATTCATCTGGGTTCATATATATTTTTAGGCTTGTACAAACCCAGATTTTGAATTTCCAGTTATGAATTTATAAAATCATTAGCTGTTAACCAATCAATCAATACAAATCACCTGACAAAACTGAAAAGGTCAAAACCCTGGTCGCGTAATCAATTGATCTCCCCAACTTATATGTAGGTATATTAAAAGTAGTTTCATTTTTACTGAAAAGCTTATTTAGTTGACTATAACTACACTTTATTATTATTATTATTTATATATATATATATATATATATATATATATATATATATATAGAAAGCATTATCACTACTATTCAGCTGTAACTTTTGTTTCAAAGAATGGTAGATACAAGAATTGAGAACCTGAGTATTTTGATACATTACTTTCAATCAGGGGACAATCAACATATTTAATTTATTTGTTTGAACATTATTTTTAATTGATACTCGTATTTGAGTAGATATTCTATTTTTAATTAAACAGTATATTTACATATATATTTCTACTGGTCTGATTATTTATGAGAAATTTTGTTAGGAAAATATGTCATTCAGCAGGATACAAACCTGCAACCCCAAACAACCTTGAAGGGAAATCTAGAAAACCTACTTTGTTTAGGTTAGTTTTTATATTTGTTGAATCCTATATTTTTGAAAATCTTTATGATTGTGGAATTGATCACTTCAGCCCAACTCTTGTCTTGTCCAATGTTATGGTGATTGATCATAAGACTGGCTTGGTGTGAATGGTCAACTGAAATTAATGACTTGGGCTTCAGTCAAGTCACATGAAAAAAATAACTTAGATAAAAGAAAAGTATTTATATGCAATTTCTGGATACAAAGTTGTTAGTACAGTTATTGATGGCTCAAGCAGGCTTATATTCTCTATGCAATAACTATCGACCCGTCCCAACTATTGTGACACAGAGCTTGTTGTCTTTGGTTTTTAACAAGACTTCTGGGACAAGGCTTAAAAGTCAGAGGTTTTTCTTTAAGGTGGCAAATCATATCAGATCAAGTGAAGTGGTCATCTCATCTTTCTTTTCTGGTCTGTCTCTGTCCTCTGGTCTGCACCAGTCTCTGTCTTGACTGCATTCTCTCATGTCTGCACCCTCTCTCTGGTCTTTGGTATATGTTTCTTCACATCTGCCATCAAATCTACTCGTGCATCATATCTCTGCCAGGTCTTTCTGGTCTGTACAAACTGATCTTCTGGTCTCTTTGACTTCACCTCTTCACATTGAATCTTTCTAGCAGAAAATGGCAATGAACGCCAGCCAAGCTCACCATTGAATCTGTCACTGTGACCAGTCAAACTCATCCAGTTATTCAAAATCTCTAGCTTATATGGAGTTCCACATCCAACATAGGTGGGGTATGACGTGCTCTGAGTATGCTAGTTTTCCTTCTTTTGGTCACTTAATCAAACCATCTCCTTCCTGCTTTCCTGCCTGAGAGGCGTGGAAAGTTTCTCCAACTTTCCCGAAATTCCACCGGGGGGGGGGGGGGCTTTCCTTTATCTAATCAATTCTGTCTCCTTCCTGTTTTGTATGTGTGCTTCTCACCCTAACCACTCATGGGGCATGGTCTAGACAAATTTTAATTATTGTTCAAAATCCTTATCATGTGTGGTCATTTTCGCACCTAGGATTTATCATTTTTTGCCTCTTTTTGCCAAACAATTGACAAAAAAAAGGACACTCTCTTGATGTTTTATCATGTTTCAGCATACTTGAAATTTAATCACTACTCTTTTCTATTTTCCCTTGGAAGCCATTCTGTTTTCAAAAGCTAATTCTTATCAGTTGACCAAATTTTGCACTCAACAACCACTCTTGTATTCAAGAATCGTTAAAAGTTTTATCAAATCTATTTGCTTGTTTATAATAATCATAAACAACATCTATGCCAGCTGCTTGTTTTTAATTTTCGAAAAATATGTATCTATTCTTATTAGTTGGTCTTTTAAAATATGTCTTATCTCTTGACTAAAACTAGATGGTAATTTTGTTTTATTTTCTAGCAGACAAAAAAATTTCAGTTACTAATTCCCTTTCCTATTTTCCTTCCTTTTTATTTTTTCAAAACTCAAAAGTCAGCATTTTTCTATTTTAGTTTTTTTCTTATTCTACCAGCGTCTTTCTAATTAGTGTTGCTTCATGCGTTCTTATAGAATGGTAAGATTCTTCTATATCTGGTTGCATAAATCAGCAATTCTGTTTGTTTTTTATTTTGCAGAACCAGTCTAGTCATTTTTGCGTTTTTATACTGATTTCCTCCTAACATCTTCCTTAGCTCTTAATTCCTTTTACTATTATTTTACTTATTTTATCTTATTCACATTTGGTTGGGTTTATAAGTCTGCATGTTGGGCTTGTTTTGAAATTATCATTGTTGTCATTTAGTGTGATAAATGCTTGTGCCTTAGTAATGCAATTTGGTCTAATTTTTAAGCAATTTTTTTTTCTTTTTTTTTTTATATTGTGTTTTGTTATTTTGGGTTTTTGGTGCTTTTTTTGTATGTTTTAGTTGTGTTGTCCTTGAGCAATTTATTGTTTTTAGGGGAGGGAACCTAATTTGTATAAATTTCTAGTTTTGTCTGCTGTGATAAATGTGTTAGTTGCATTGTTTATTTTAGTTATATTTTTTAGCTTTTTTTAAATTTTTTTTAAGGCATCTTGCTGTTAATAGAATTTTATGTTTCTTACTAAGTTAGTCAAGTCTTTCTTGAAGTCGTCTAGTTCTTTATGTTTGAGCAGGAGCAGACATTTTTTGTTTTAAAACCGTATTTTTTCTTGCATTTGGTATCTGTGTCAAATTCTTGGTTTATAAGAAAATGTGCTTTTTATCTCATTCTTTTTATGAAGCTTTCTATTTTTTCTATTAATTTTAGCTTGTATGTGGATGGTAATGGTGTGGGCATGTTTTTTAGGGAGTAATTTGAGGCTAAACTTTTCTATGTCCATGATAGGTTATAAATGTAACTAATGTTCTCTATTGTTTATCAAGAGCAAAATATAAAATATAGTTTTACAGTGTGCTAGTTGAAATTAAGATTTTGTATTGTTTTTTAAGTTTTTGGTGTATTAAGATTCAATGTCTGAACATTCAAGAAAAAAAGGATCTGTCCATGTCCCAAATAATAAATATAAATTCATTAACATCTCTGACTATGAATTAACAGATCACTAAAAGAAATTGCTCAACCTTGGACTTAATTGTCATCTTTACAAACAATACAATAAATTGGACAAAGAAATTGAAATGTTATATCAAACTATACCAAAACTTAAAAAAACAACAACTAATTAAAACGCATCCTGAAATTTGTAATCTGCTTAAAGTTGAAGCAATAAAATACAGACATAACAAGGGGAAACACCTTCTACACTCCTAAAAAAAAAATTAAAAATCTCTCTCAAAAACTACATAACCATTATCAGATAACTATTAAAAAAGCAGAGAAAACCAATATTTTTGTTGTATTAAGTAAATCCAATTATAATACAAAATTGCAGAAAATACTCAACAATCATACCAAATTTTAAAAAGCTAACCAAAATTCTACTAACCAACTGAAATTAAAAATTAATAAACAGATTACAGCCGACAATGCAGAATACAGTATTAAATCAACTCAGGAACTAATCCAAATTTCAAAAACACTAACACTTAATAATCATACCATAGCCTCAGTTGATGTTGAAAGTTTATTTACCAATGTCACAGAGAAACAATTGATATAATTATAAAGAATGTTTGCAACAATCCATTTCTCTCAACTAAAAATCAAACCTAATATATTATAGAAACTATTTTTAACTTATACCACTGAGGTTCCCTTCTATAAAGTCTACATACAATGTGATGGTGTTTCCATGAGCTCAGTTCTAGGACCAACATTTAGTAACTTTTACATAACTAACCTTGAAAATAAGATATTTAATACTTAAAAAAACATTCCATCTATTTAAGATATGTAGATGATATTCTCAACTTAATTAGAAACATGAATGAAATACATGAAGTACAAGAAGATTTTCACAATAACTCTTCTCCATCAACTAGTGTTTGCAAAAGTCCTACATTGTCTATCGGTTTAAATGTCCTTTGAGAAATTGTATCTCTGACTAAAATGTAAGTACATATATTAGCTGGATGACAACAGCATTATCAAGACATCTTACACTCCATTTGTCAGAGACGAGTTCTGTCATACAATATTTAAACACACTTACCTGTGCACCTTCACAATACAGGAAAATACTTAAAGACAACACCAATATACTACATCATAGAAATAATAAAAAACTTCAAATTTTCAAGGCCCTCTTTATCAAAAGCAAGCAACCAACCAACATTGAACAAAATTTATTATGAGTATTGTAGCAATGTTTTAAAATTAATTTGAGTTTACTAAAATTTAATACCATGTTGCAATTTACCATCTCTGGTTACTCATCTTGCATTGGGAACACTTGTTTACAAAGTAACATAACCACAACAATTAATTTAAAAATAATTATAACAGAGTGCTTTTACAAAAACATGGGTTTACAAAAAAGATCACCATCACAATGATTACAATTGAACACTAAAGCTGGTCTCGGAAGAGATCGAAAGTACTTAGGTTTAAAAGAATTATGGTGCACACACACACACGTGTTTATATGTGTGTGTATAATGTAAAAATCATAAACAAAAAGTAAACATTTGTTTCTCCTAGCTATTACAGTCAAAGTCAAATTTCAAATATAAGTTTATAAAATAATTTCTCTCTGACATTTGACTGTATACTTTTAAAGTGTTTCACTTGTTTATTTATCTCTAAATGTCTGGGTCATACTCACTTTGTCAAAAATTTATTCCCCTCCACTATTTCCATTTGTCTTTTTAATTATGATTTCACTTCTTTCATATCTTGTCCATTTTTACATTCTCCATTTTATTATCCGTCTCTCTGACTCAGTTTGTTTATTGAATCACTTATTTAAAAAAAAATGATTATTTTGATCATATTGCTTGTAGTGTTTTTTTGTGAAAGATTTTTAACTTTTTTATCAGTAGAGTTAATAATCTGTATTTGACATTTCTTGTAATTGTCCTTGACATTTGCTTTGCTGTGTCAATCTTTATTTGTTTTTTTAATAAGTTCTGTGTGTTTATTGGTGGTATCTTGGCCAAAATCTGTCTTTTGTACATTCAAATTATATATTAGTACAGTTGTCATTATCTTCATCATCATCAATGGTCAAAGTCATAGAGTCGCTGCACAAGTGAGCACCTGACCTGTTCCTTCTACATATCTGAGTTGAAAGCTGGATAGGGCAAGTAGACCTGGCAGAGCCCATCTCTCTCCAAATCAAACCACAGCTGATGTCTTCCAACTTAAAGGTTCATCTTGGTCATAGAGATGTAGCCACCGATTCTGTTAGGGCAGTGCTTCGCAAACTTTTTCTTTGTGCTGCATATTTGGAATGAAAATTTGCCCATGCCTCACCAAATTTTATGTGATAAAAAGTGCATTTAAAAATAATAAGCAGAGTATGTCATAGATAACTGCTGATTCCTCAGCAGAACATTATCATTGATAACTCTCTCCTCCATTTTGCAAATCCTAGTTACTATATACTTGAAATAATGCAAAAAATATCACAATGATAAAATCGGTCAATAATTACTTATAACTATTTATATGAGACCCTTGCATGCAATTACAAGTAATCCATGATAATATTTTAAATTTTGAAATTGTATTTATTTTTGGTATATGAACTTTTCGAAATTGTTTCTAAATCTTTGATTGCCTCACCTGCTCTCTTGCCTTGCCTATGAGGTGTGCTGCACTGTTTGGGGACCCCCCCCCCCCCGGTCATTCATCATACCAGTAGCATTCATAAAGTGACCTGACAAAATCAGTACAGTATCATGAAAAGATGCACAGTTCTTTATTATTTATTTCATATCTTATTACATATCCTAACATCTCTTACCTTTTAAAATAGTTCACTTGAACATACATTGTAACTGTTTATAATTTTCTGAACTTTTGTGGCTGTGAGTGTGTGCACATATATAAATGATAAACGTTATATATAGTGTTGAGTAAACAGCCTCTTTTTCTTTTTCTTTTTTAATAGTAAAATTAATGTCCTCTGGCCTAGAGATTGAATGAAAACTACCTATATGTGCTATAATTGCTCCTCTTGGTTTAATGATTAAACATGTTTGGCTTGAAAGTAGTTTCCCATATTTAAAAAATGAATACAGGTTCAAATCATTTTGGATATGATGATAATTTTTTTGGAATATATGCAATTGACTTGGTCCATCAGGGAGTTTCAGGTCTTTGAACATCATACATCCCATCTTCAAGCTGACCCAATCAGAGGAGATCAAGCCCTGATTCCCTCTCCTCAATCAAATGCTAGCAGAGACTATGGCCTTTATAGTACATTGAACAAACTTAGACCACATCTTCTGTGCACCTAATTGGATGTTCATAACAACCAATCCACTGCACAAACTGACTTTAAATGGTCCATGGTAGGACAAGCTTTTATTTTTTTTCTTTGTTGATAGCAGCTTCACTGAATAACTGAGGAGGTAATTTCACATACTTAATCTTAATCCTCTATATTGTTAGCCAAACAAGATTTGGTGATTTACTTAATTTTGCTTTTGATTTGTACTATGAAATCTATAACTTAAACTTTCTTTTCTGCTCCTCATGTCCAAATTTTCCTGCTGCATAACTGGTACTGATTTTTGATATTGTCATTTGACATTTATCCACTAAACCTCTCAATGTTGTTTCAAGGATCTCACCAATGTCCATGTTAAATTTGTGCCAAGCATGTTTGTCACTGGCGGGGTTGGGGGTATTTAATCTTCCTTCAAAATGGAGTATCAGGTTCCTCTTGAACCTCTTCTTGGAAGGACTGGGCACTGTGGTAGGCTTCCCTGCCCCACGCTTCCGGTGTCTTACCAGGAGAAACTCCTGTTTGTTGTTGTTGGTTTGATTGCACCTAACACTTCATTCATAAACTACACCCGGCAGCAAGATCATTTAATACTCATAACTTCTGTTAGATGAATTATACAAAATATAAACTTACCAAGGAATATCCCTAAAAGAGTACAAAATAGGCATTTTAAACTTGTTTGCTAAAGAATTACATTATATTAGATCATCTTTATGGCTCAAAAAATAAAAAATGAAAAAAAAGCTTCTTCCAGGATCTCTCCTCTTCCTATGAAATGAACAAAAAAATTCCCCACTCTTTTTTTTTTTGGTAGCGCTTTATAATGACACTGAATATAAAAGGCTCCTAAAATACACCACTAAAGTCCTTCGGAATGGTGGCGTAGTGGATATAGTAGTTGGTTATACATGTGTTAGTCTCATCGAGTGGTCTTGGTAGTGACAAACCAAATCCAACATGAAAGAACAATAATTGATTTCACAGGATATTTCTCAATCAACAAGATAATCCACATCAGCCAATCTATGGACACCTGATGATGATGACCAGAGGATACTTGGTTGAAATGTTGTGTCTATTATAACACCTATATCAACCAAGATGAGAACAAAAGTTCGAAATAATTCCAAGATTATTGAAAATTGCTCATCTCAGAAATAAATCAGAATGATAACAATAAATACTGAGCTTACAGATGTTAAGTTTTATCTTAACTCCAATGAAAATTGTTGGAAATTTTGTTTCTACCATCATTGAATGACTAAGCAATATAAAATACAAAAACAGCACCGCTCTCCCTAAATATTTCTGGCAATTAAGGAATGGTGGCATTTTGCCTTTCCTGTCATCAAATCTAAATCTTGCAACAGGAAAGGAAATAGATGTAAATGTATATCTTGCTGAGAAATGAATTATCTTAAAACACTTAAATGCCCCTAGCAAGAGAAATGAATTGATAGTTACATGTGGACATAAAAATAAATATCTACTTAATTACATTGCTCCAGTATTTAGCTTTTCTTCCTTCCCATCATTCTTCTCTTTCTGCAATATCTTTCTATAAAAGAAATTGTCAACTGTTACTACTTTTTCTGCTCTCCTACCTACAAGGTAAGTGACATGATCCTAAAAGATCATTTCACACAACAGAGTCTTCTGTCCAGGTCAGCACTCTGTGATCTCTCTACTGTCTTTGTGTTAGTGCCATTTCATTCCTATCTCCTTCATGTTCAGCATTCACATCCTCATCTGCAAAGAACCACTCACCTTAAATCTAAAAATATGCCATGACATACCATCAATAATCAGATTGTTAGGTGGTTGCACTCCAGCCACCACCACTATTGCATCATGCACCATGCGTTTACTGACTTCACCCAAACCTCTTCTCCTATTTGGATTCTGGCTGGCACTTCCTCATTGGTATTCAGGTATCTTTCAGGTACCCCCTCATAGGTGAAAATTGATCTTTGTGGTACTGTTTTCTTTCTCTTGTACCAAAAATTGCTTCTACAGGCAATATTTCTACCCTCTCAGGTATTGCTTTCATGGTCTGATGGTGTCACTCCACTGCTCCATTTCCCCCTGACCTACAGGCTGTTCTGTAGCACATTCTTATTTTTCATTTTTCAAGCATTGCTTGGAGGAGTTCCAAGTAGAAAACTGTGCTATTGTTTATTGCCACTTCCACTACTGGACCTCGTTCAAGAATCACCTCCTCCAGCTCTTCTGCAACCACAGCTGCCAATTCCACATGCAATTCTCTCTATATCACCAGTTGTCCAGGTCTACAGTCAAACTTCCACAAGTATGAACTATCACAATAATGTGATATATCGACAGCTAACATCATCCAATTGTTTATCATTCCAATCTCACCAGGATCATGCACATTCAGAGTAGGATCAATCAGTTGACATCAGATGCAGTTTCTCACCACTCCCTGGATTTCCTCCCTTTTATGAGCAGGTCAACTTTACACACCCAATATCGAGTCCTGTTCAGTATGTTTACTGTGCAACTTTTCTAGTTCTATGTTCCCTAGACAGCATACTGGTGGTTCTTTCTCCTCATTGACAACCAACCACTTTTTGTTTACTCAAGTTACTGCATCTACCTTATTTCTTTCTGAAGATGCAATCACTGCTTTCATTCATAATTCAAATTCGGACATAAATTCTCCCAATATTCCTAATCTTCCTTTTGCTATCATTTCTTCAGTGCTTTTTGTTCATATTCTCCTGCTCTCCTCCACAGTAGAATTCACCCAACTTATTAATATAGCTGAATTAGGCCTTACTTCCACATCTCTTAACCCCCACTTTAAAACCAAATTAGCACTTTTTAGCATAACAACTAATTCAGTTACATTGATATATAGTTATAGTCATCCTTTTTCCTCAGGCATGCTGCATCTTCCTCCACCAAACTGCCAATCTCTACAACTGTAGCAATACTGATAGCGTTGCACCACACTACACCTGTTTTTTGTTTTAAGGATGTGCTAGTCCTTCTTCTTTACCTCAGCTAAGATCTCTTTCATTATAACGACAGTTTCATCATTAACTTTGCATTCACAGTATATCCTGCTTGCTCTTATTTTCTAATAGATGCATGCTGGTTGCAGCCATCCAGCAATGAGATAGTGCCCCAACAACTTTCCACAGACCTCAGATCAATTCCAACCTACTCATTTCTCCTGTCACCTGTGGGTCCTCGTTGAATCTTCTGAACACCAATTCACCCAGTTTTCCTCTCTTCAGTTAAAAGCCCAGTGCAGCCCCTCCTAACAGTTGTAGAGGCTTTGCTGTTAATCCAAATTCCTTAAGATGATCCACCACTTCCTCCATCTATACCTTTGTTACATCTATCATGATGTTATCAATGTACAGATCAGTAGCTTCTTTTGTCTTATTGCCCTTCATCAGCACAGTTTATAGGACTGCTGCCATGAATTTTGGTGCGGCATTGAGTCCAAACCCCAGCCAAGTCAAGCAGTAAGTTTCCCGCCTTTAGAGTGCAACTGCTGGTACTGCAATAGTTTCTCCATGATGGATACCTGTAGGTTGTCCTACTTAAGGTCCACAGTCAGTTCCTCCTGCCAACTGCCTCTACTTATCTTTTTATTGCCCACATCTCGCATTATGTTGCTCCCGGCATGCCACTTTACAGAAGAGTTCAACACCCCGAAAGTCTAATACTGGCCTGACTTTTCCTTTTGTAAATTAGACCACTGCCATCAATGGTAACACTCCTTTACTTCCCCCTTCCACAGCAAGAGAATATCCTCCATAATCCATCTTTTCAACTCCTTCACAAAATCTCTTTTTTTCTTCTTTCAAGGAATTCTTGTAGTACTTCACCTTGTTTTTTAATAATGTAAATACTCCTATCCAATTCCATTCCACAGTCCATTTATTTCCATCAAACTCTTTTTTGAAGATCTTTTCTTCAATTTTGCAAGAGTTCAAAACATGACAGCTGTGGCACAGTGTACCTCTTTAAACATCACCTTGCCATTTTTTACAGTCATACCTCCCTGCTAATTGTTCACGTCTATTCTGACAACAATGTCAATCCCATTGATGATGTGTTCAATGTCTGTTCACCCACAGACACTTCTATGATTGGTAGAGGTTGGTAGTGTCTTTATTATGTTGATACTGGTACAGAAGCTCCCCCTTTTTCATTATCCCTGAGATCAATACCTCACAATATGTCCTAATATCTCGCAATTGTAGCATCTTACTTTTGACCTCTGTGGCGTTTTACAGTCTCTAGCATATATAGCACCTAACACTCAATGATTCTATATGACCTTTGTTTTCTTTTGGTCCCATGCTTTGTGGAATCACTACCACTGTTCTGGGTTCCTGAAATCTTTTGCTGACCAAGAGCGCTGTGGCCTGTATTATTTCACAGAATTCCATTATTTATATACCAGGCACTTATTGCAGCACCACAGATATATTGTTTTGAAGCCTGTCATAAAACCTAGTTTCACTATCTCAGCCCTGCCAACCTTTTAATGTTATTGGCATAATTCTCCAGTCCATTTCACTCTTCAGCTTTTCATAAGCTTCAAAGGACCCTTCAGTGAATGCTTTCTTCAGTCTGGTCTATCATGTTCTCATTCAACTGTTCCTCATCTCTCATTTCAAGGTAGATGGTGAGCGCATCTTCTTGCAGAAAATGTGGAAGGAAACTAGCAAGTTCTGGAACCTTATGAAACTTGGCAACCAATTTCACCTTCTTTATCTACACAACTATATCATCTTTTCTGCAAAATGGTGGTATCACATCTCCACCCAGTTTCACTATTCCATATATTGCCAAAATAGATTATAGTTTTAAAAATTAAAAAAAGTTTCTTCCAGGATTTCTCCTTTTTCCTTTCTTCTTTCTTTCCTCATAAATCTCTTTCTTCATCTCTCATAAGCTTTCTCATAGGAAATAAACAAAAATTCTCCCCACTCCTATTGTAGTCGAGCTTTATAGCTTTTCTTTCTTTTCATAATTCTTCTCTTTCTGCAATATATTTCTATAAAAAAGAAATACCACCTGTTGCCGCTTCTTCTCCTCCACCATGAAGTAAATGACATTCATTTTCTTTTCTTCCTTCATTCAAACTACAATCTCTATAATAGTAAAATTAACAGTAGAATTTCTGATTAATCTTATATTTTTCTTTTTATTTATTTTGTTACCTAGAATTTTTGTTAATCTGTATATGATGTATTAAAAATAGGGGAGAAGAAAATTGTTAAAAGTTAGTAATTACTGTGTTACTAACAGACAAAATTAAAACAAGAAAAAGAAGTGGACATCTAGCAGATCTCTTCTGTGAAAAGGTTTACTGCCATATTCCATTAAAGCACCGGTTCTCAAACAATCACCAAAGTAAAACAACCTTGAGCCTGGTCAGTACCCAGATGGGTGACTGCTTGGAAATACCTGGTGCTGTATGAGCGTGGGCTTCCTATGAAGGAGTGATACTAGAGCTGTAAAAGCATTCATTTCAACTCTTCTTATTAGTAAAAACATTGTTTTTTTTTGGTTTTTTTGGGGGGTTTTTTTTTCAGGTAAGCTGACACCTTATTTTGAAGAAGACTTTAAAAGTAACTAGTAGAAACTTCTTTTGAAATTGAACAAAATTTGACATCATACTGTTATGAAGTACCTGCAGAAAAACAACATTCATGCTGACATGGTTACTACATTTAGAGATGGTGCCCCAACTTTATCAACAGTGCAAAAGTAGGCAACTGAATTTAGGAGGGGAAAGGAGTTTTGATGATGACCCAAGGTCTAGACATGCTGTTACTGTCACCACCAAGGAAAACATTGATCATATTCACCACATAGTGATGGATGACAGGAAATTGACTATAAATCAAATATCCAATGCTATTAGCATATCCATGAAAGCATTGAAAATATTTTGCTCATTGAACTTGATATGTCAAAGGTTTCTGCTCCCTGAGTGCTATGTCTTCTGACACCTGGTCAAAAACACACCAGGCTGATCACATCACAGGAGCCCAGAATAAGTGTTGAATTCATCACTTTCACTGAGACAAAGAGACAATTCATGAGTGCAAACACCCCTCCTCCTCTGCTCCAAAGGAAGCCAATGTCAATCCATCACACCATCAATAGAGAGTACAATAACAACTTGTTGAGGCAGTTGCAAAAGACTATCAAGAAAAGTGATGAAAGGAGTCTTGTTTCATCAGGTCTATATTCTGGCACACAAGTCCTTGGTTTCATTGGCTGCTATACATGATTGGGGCCTTGAACTAGTTGATCACTGTTCCTATTCTTCTGATTAGGCTCCATCTGACTATCATCTATTCCCCACTATAAAAAAAATACACTTGGCTAGGAACAAGTATTGCAGTGATGATGACATCATATCTGCTGTTGATGACTTTTTTTTTACCAACAGGATGAAAGTTTCTTCACTAATGGTATCCAAGCCCTACAGCTACAGTGGAAGAAGTGTATGAACTGCAAGAGAGACTATATTGAAAAATAAACCTTGTTTGGTCATATACCATGAGAGTATTTTGGTCAGCTTATGAACATTTCAACTGACTCTCATAAGCTTGGATGTGTAGATGCTATAATGGATAATGGCTCAGATTGAAAATCAGAAAGTTAAAATCTATTTACAATTGCATGTAACTGAATATATTTATTCACTTAATGCAAATACCCTTGGGGAAAAATATGAATTCAGCCCTGCTTTAACACTCCCCCCCCATCAGTTAATTAATAGGACATCAGTAAGTCATTATTATCACTAGAAAATTCTTATCTAAAAATATTTTCTACTTTTAAATAATCTGCAAAAAGTTGAACAAATGATTATTTCCATCAAAGTTGAATCAATCAATCCTTTCATAAACACAAAACTATCAAAGATTAGAATAGGCCAAAATTTAATTGACAGAGCCTAATAATCTTGACTACAATTTGACATGGCTTTCTCAGCCTTTTCTTAGCAGAAACAAGAAATTTATGTTGGAAATGTCACACATGTTGAGAATTTTTATAATTATTAGAAAATGGGTTTAGCAGTTATCCAGGAATTTCACTAGATTTGGATTTGCTTAAAGAGAGCATTTGATATTGATGACTGTTTTGGTAGACTTATTAAGATTACTAACAGATATTCAAAAAACTCCTTCAGTCAATTAAGACTAAATTACATAAAGACTTTTCTAATAGGATGTCAACAAACTCTTGTTTTATTCTGAGATCTCTTTTAATGTTTTTTCCCATTCTTTTGATAGACACTGAATGTAATCAAAAAATTGACAAGAGTAATTTTGTTCTTCTTTTCAGCTTTCATATTTGCACAAACAACTGTTTTAATTTTTACTTTGCTGGCAATATTTCAAAGATTTTTTTTGTTTTTGTTTTTTAAATTATAAACTTATATGTAAAAATAATTCAAATTTGTTTGTATTGAGTTTATTTCTTTTTTATCTGAATAGTTTAATATGTTTTATTTTTAATAGAATATCCAGACTCCTTTTTAATTAAAAAGGTGACAAAACCTGATGAAAAAGATGGTCCCCAAAAAACTTTTCCTGTACCCAAAAGTTCTGGTATGTATGTCAAAGTACAATTTTTTTTTTCTAATTGTTTTTGATATGATTCTTGATGATAATTAGCCTCACCTACCCAGTGCATTAAACTTTACTTTCCAATTGAAATATTTTGTTTCATTCATTCAATTTGCTTTTAACTTTGTATTCTCAGCCTTTCAAATAATAAATTCTCAAGATATTTTTGTCCAACGCTTTTTCATTGAATCTTTGAGTTCTTTGTTTTAATTTTCATATTTATGGAAAGCAGCTTATTAGTAGTATGCAACTATTCAGATACATCTGCCACATAATTATTATAATAATGATGATGCTAATGACCATAATAATAATACATTGATTTTACAGTAATTACAAAGAGTCTTTTGATAAAACAATTAATGTAAAATATCTGAACAAAGTATGTAAGATAAAATATATAAAAACCAGTTAAATGTTTAAATTATTTTTGTTCTCTTGCCAACATATTTTGTTCAATGAGAATATCGTAAGAATCACTAAGAATCCAAGGAAAAACCATGAACATGGCAACCTTGCTAGTTAGAAATTCTGTGGTTATTTTGGAACCTTTTGATAATTTAACAGCTAATAAAATTAAAAATAAACATTTATGAATAAAATATTTGTGAACTACCCAGGAAATTTGGGAATAGGTAAATATTAAAATAAATCTATTTTGATTTGAGGTCATGGTAAGAAAAATAAATTATATATCTCAAGTAGTGAATATATATAATTGAAATTATAATTTATGATAATATTATTTTGGTGTTAAGGAAAATACAGAATTAAAATAAAAATTATAATTTTGATTAAAGTGTTTAACCAGTATCTATGTTATGTTATAGTAACTTCATTTTGATTGATCAAATTGAATCATGATATAATAGCCGGTTCAATAATTCTTCTATAAGATTTAGGAAGAATAGATTTAAAGTTTATAAAGTTTTATGTGAAAAGAGTTACTTTTATTCGTTCAAAATATACAGTTTCTACATCTAATCAATACTGGGAATTGACAGCAAGCTGCTCAAAGGTTATTCTTAAGCTTTTGCAGGTTATTTAAATCCAGAAAATATTTTTACGTAAGAATTTCTTGGAGATAGCAATCATTATACAACTTCTACTAATTAACCCATAGTTGGGGTGTGTAAAAATAGTGGATTCATACCTATCTCGGGGTATTTGAGCATAAATTAATATAATGAACCGGACTGAAATTCTGTACATCCAAGTTTACAGCAGCTGTTATTGCCAAGCAATCACCCACTTCACTGCTGGCCAGGTTCAACGTTATTTATAATTTTGGTGATTGTATGAGAACTGATGTTTTAACTTGATATGGCTGTAAGCCTGAATCATAGTTCAATCATCATTGGATTTTTTAATTATAGAATTAAAAATAAAAAAAACTTCCTATGTACCTTGCAGAAAGAAAATAAACAGGGCAGTAATAAATATAAAAGGAGAGAAGAATAGTACAGTCAGTGTATGTCTGTCATACTAAAAAACAAAAATGACATTGGTACTGTTCATTTTAGTAGAATTTAAGAACTTCTTAAATGTCAGAGTGCATGTCTCATCTCTGTTCACAAATAAAAAGGTGTAAATATATATAAAAAAAAACAAGTTAAATCATTTTCAATATATATATATATATATATATATATATATATATAAGCTAGCTTCAATCTACCTGCCCACCCAAATATGCTGATACTCTAGATATAAGTTCATTCTTTGCAAATACAGGGTATGATGTATAAATTGTCGTCCAAATTACGCAAGAATTAAAATGACAATGACATCTCATTTTAAGAGATATCTACCAAAATTACGCAAAAATATCTTGAAATACTAAAAAGTGAATTTATTCAATTAAATTACCATTGATTTCAACTACAGCTTTCAGACAAATTTAGAATCTCCTGCATTTCTTTTGGGCAGTCTCCTTGCTTAAGTTGGTGAATGCTGCTATAATCCTTGCTTTCAGTTTATTTTTGGCATTTCAAGGAGTTTTGTTGAATTCCCACTAAACTGAGCCCCACACATAATAATCAAGGTGGGTGCAATCTGGGGAGTTAAATGACCAGATGTCATGGGAGATGTGTTCACTGAAATTGTCTGACAATTCATGACTGAGTTTTTCTGCCTGTGTGACATGGTGCAGAGTCTTGTTGCCAGACATAGGGTCTTCCAGCAGCCACCCCTCTTGACCCAGGACAGCACTACCTCCTCAAGGCACTTAGTGTAGACCTTTGTGTTGAGTTTGAAGCCCTTACCATCAGACTCAGGAGCTCTTTTTTTATCAGAACAATCAGTGTGAGTTTTCTGAGCTGCCATACCTTTGAAATCATCCATCAGATTGATCCAACTCTTTACAAATCTTCAGCACTGTCCTCAGATTGACACCCAAACACTCTGAAATGTATATATTGAAGCTTTCAGCATGAATGGTAAGCAGTAAAGCATGCCATTTCTAAATTTCTGGCAAAGTAAGTTGTGTCATGGTGCACTTTTTCTCACAAGTGGTACCCAACTGACTCTACAACACTGTGTAGTCAACAAAATCAAAAACAAACCACATGCATCCACAAGATTAGAAATATGAAAAGGCAACAGTTTACCCATCGCACCCTGTATATGTCATTCAAATAGCAGTGACACAATTGCCATCTCAAACCAGACTGATACTTCTACTCATTTCTATTAAAATGTAAAAAGAAAAAACATCACTAGTTTTTCTATAGAATTGAATTCTAAAAAGAATTTGCCTGTTACTCACTCCATCAATGAACAGCTGCTGTCTCTGATATCATTTTAATGAAAAATATCTTTGGATCTCCAAAATTAATTGGTCAATTTATAATTTATGTATAATAAGCAAGTTTTGACTGTTTTTTAAAGTTTATTTAACCCAAGCAAGGCAACAAGTCGCATTAAGAAACAAGCAGTTATTGGGTGTATGAAAGAATTAGAAAACAGGAACATTATTAAGGAGCAAAAACAATAGACAAATCAGGAAGACAGTAAATAATGATTGACATTGCATTTAAATTTTTAAGTCAAAGTTAACTGGAAAACATCAATTCTGAAGAGAGTTCTACAAACAAGAAATGCAAGAAAAGAAACTGTTAGTATAGAACTTAGAGTTACATCTAGCCAACTGCAAATTGATCAGACCTTGTTTCAAATCTAGTACTGCGCTTAAATTCTTTTTCTATGGTACGTAATTCTTAAATTAGGTACCATAGCAAAGAGCTCACCCAAACAATTCCCATGAGAGTATTTATAGAAAAGGCACAGGAAAGCTACATTATATGTGTGTACATATGTTATAAAGGGATTCAATTCTGTAATTAAGAATTCTGAAAATCCAGTCTTTCCTATCTAACTGCATAATGAATGTAGTCTTGAATGGGCATGCCTCCACATCCTACAGCACAAACGCTGGTGTCCCCCAGGGCTCTATCCTAGGTCCAACGCTCTTTCTAATCTTCTTAAATGATCTCCCAGATGTGATCAAATCCAAAGTAGGCATCTACACAGATGACAATACCATCTACTCCCACATCAGTCAGACATCTGGCGAGACAGACAAACATAACCTCGCTGCTGATTTCGAGAAGGACATTCCACTCAGTGGTGGTTTGGGGTAAGAAGTTGCTCGTAAATTTCAATGCCTCTAAAACGAAACTCCTATCTCTCAACCCTCACAAGCAATCTCTTCTGCCACCCATAAGCATGGACCAAGTAAGTCTCTCTGAAAGCAATACATTGCACCTCCTCAGCCTTACTCTTTCTTCTGACCTCAAGTGGAATCATTACATTGAATTAATTGCTAAATCCACTGCTAGGAAGGTTGGGTCACTGTGTCGAGCCAGGAAGATTTTTCCACCTGAAACCATCTTGCACATATACAAATCAACCATTCAACCATGCATGGAATACTGTTGTCATATCTAGTCAGACGCCCCTGCTGTTCGTCTCAGTGTTCTCAACAGGCTCCTAAGGAGAATCTGTAATGTGTTAATCCCAACCTGGCAGCTTGACTCCAGCCACATTCTCATCAGTGGGATGTGGCTCCCTCTGTCTCTTCTACAAATATTTTCATGGCTTCTGCTTCAAAGACTGGTGCCCCCTCCACAAGAATTTACTTGGGCAACCAGACTGTCATCAAGGTCCCACCCTTTTACAGTTAGATCAACCAAATGCAGACAACAATTCTACTCCGGCAGCTTCTTTTCTTGCGCTTCCCACCTGTGAAACTCCCTTCCATATAGTTGTTTTCCTGATGGCTATAACCTCCAAGAATTTAAATGCAAAGTCAATTCCCATCTCTTATCCACTTAACTCCAGCCCTTTCCACATCACCCTGTTTCAGTTAAGTGCCATACGTGATACATGCTTGGGCGATCATGTCTCAAAAGGGACATGACTGACCGAGCACCTTGCTTGGGGTGAAATGATTAAAAAAAAAAGTTATAAATTTGATTTTTTTTTTTTTTTTGTAATGTGCCCACATTTTATATTTTTCTCCATCTACCAACCTCTTGTTGATAGAATAGATTCAGTAACCAATAAGTGTTATTGATAATTTCATTAAAGCATAATTATCAATTGGATTAATTCACATTTTTATTTATAATTTGTTTCCTTTGTAGAAATTTAGAAGTATCAGTCATTTACAGTAAAATGAAATGCCAGAGGCAATGTAAAACATACATTTATTTTTTTTTTAATTATGGTAACATTATACTATTTACATTATGCAAACTATTGTCTTCATCTTTGTTGCCATTTGTACAACGTTTTGGCTGTTGTACGCTCAGGCCTTCTTCAAGTGCTAGGAATTTCAAATCATTCTCCTTCCTTAGTGTGAAGTCATAAGTTATCTCCCTCTAACCCGACTCTAAGTTACTTGGTATTGAACTCACAACTATTTGGGTCAAGTCATTGGAACTAACCAACATCTATATCCACTGGGTCATGTGTCCTGAAGGACAAGAACAACTAAATTTCTGGGATTTATAAACATTTTTTACCAGAGTTCATATTGCAGTTTTTTGATGTTAATGGTTTTCTCTAATTTTTCTTTTTCTTTTTCTTTTTGTGTTTATGGTTTTCTCTAGTATTTTTTATCAGAGTTCATATTGCAATTTTTGACACTAATGATTTTCCCTGGCACACTGTATTACTGCTTCCCATATTGTGTTCCCCTATATGCTTGGTCGACTTAGGAGATTTTTGTAGCCTAGCATTCTCTATCTATTATTTCAACTTCATCCTATACTGGGTGGTGATCTCCTTTTTCCTCCCCATATGTGGTCAGCTACACCTGATTTTTCTATCTCCCCTCATGTTACAGCCTTGTGTTGTTCTTGTAGCTTTACCTTAAGAGGCAGCCTGTTTCTCCTTTATATTTTTTTCCACAGCTACATGGAATGGCGTACACACAGTCTTTAGTCCATGTCCTCCTCTCTCGGGAGATGTACTTGCAAAGTGTAGAACCACTTCTGAAGATTGTCCTGATGTTATATGGACCACAGATCCTTTGTATTTTCTCCGATAACCCTTTTACATAGGGTAGACAGACCGAGGCTGTTTTCTGAGAGTTGTTATCCTCATACACTCTCCCTTCCACATTTGTTGGAGCTGTTGTCATGTACCCTGGATAATTGCTTCATTGTAGAGTACTGCTTATACTGACCATTTTCTGTTCGTATATCTCTGGGTCACTGCTTATGACTTTTGCTTGATGTTGCAGGCAGTGGATGATCTCTTTCTTTACATTCTATGGGTGGTTGCAGTTGAAACTGAGGTATTGTTCAGTGAATGTCGGCTTGTGGTATACAGATGTCTTCAATCCACCTCTGTCCAAGTTATTAGCACATCCAGGAGTGCCAGTTTGTTGTCACTCTCTTTTTCTATAGTGAACTGTATTGATAATTTTATTGAGTTCACATGGTTCAATAGCAACTAGACCTCCTCCTGGTGTGGAAACTGCATAAACTTAAGGAATCAGCGGCATTCCTGGATGTGCTAATAACTTTGACGGGGGGGGTCAAGATATTTGTATTCGGCAAACCAACATTCACCACACAATACCTCAACTTCAACTACCACCACAAGTAATTTAGTCGGATTAGAGGGAGATAACTCATGACTACCAAAGAGGCTTCGCACAAAAGAATGATCATAATAAAGGGTTTGGTTGAAAATTTCTAGCACCTGAAGAAGGCTGGAGCGTGCAACAACCGAAACATTGTACAATTGGCAACAAAGATGAGGACAATATCTGAATAATATAAATAGTGTAAATACTACCTCATCTCAGAAATATAGACTAATATAGTAACATTATTATCTTTATATTCTTGGGATGTTTTCTCACTATTTTAACTTGTAATAAAACTATTATAATCCTAAAATATAGAGATTTTTTTCTTTTTTTTTAATTGGAAATAGTACCCGCATTTTTTTATGTGTGGATGTGTGTATTTTTCCTTTTTACAGACTTTTCTGTATTTTCCCCTGTTTAATCTTTTTTTCTCCAATCATCTGAAAGTTGAAGCAAAAAAAAAGTTCCCTTCATGTTTAGATTCAATTTCTTGCAATCAGACTTTATGCAATTCAATTATTATCTATTTGTAATGTGTGCTTAATTCATAGGGTTTTCATTTGATGTATAAAATTAATATAACACCTGGCCAAGTTTTCTGTTCTCAAATTTTTCCCATAAAGTATGCTGTTTGGTAGCCACTCCCCACCATGACTTCATTTAAATAAAATTTTTCTACCATTGTCATTTCTACTTCTATGGTGGCAAGTCACATAATTTGTTATTCAGTGTTTTTTACTGTCAGACTTTTTAAAAGATAATTCCTGAATAATCATGTATGCCTATACAGAACAGCAGAAGTTTTATTATTACAGATTAATAAGATCCATTAAATCTATACCAACAAGTTCAAAAAATAATCTGATATACACATTCCTTCTTTCATTAAAATGCTTATCAATAGACTTCATACTACAATAAAAATCTGGCAGTTTAACTCTAATCCTGTCCACAAAAAAACAATGTGTCAAAAGGATGTTTTTTCCCTTGACACTGTTATCACTGTAAATTCTCTTCACTCTCTCAGCGTTGTTTATTGTTTTATGATTGGAATTTTAATAAGACCCAAACATATGAAAGCAAATTTATATGTTTATTTTGGCAAATTAACAACAAAGCTATTAGATTATTAGATTGCTTATTTAATATGGCGGATTTTTTAGGCATTTAAAAAAAATAATGATTTAAAACTTTTCAATTTTTTTTTTCTTTTTTAACTAAAAACCTATAGTTGCTGAAAAAGCCTTGGATTGATATTGATTAGGCATTCTTGATCTGAGATCATAATTATAAAAAAATTTGGAAAATTAAAGCCAGAATTAATCTGAGATATAAAATAATCTGAGAAAAAAAACTATAATGTCCGGAAAAACATGTTTATTTTCTATTTTCTTGTTTTATAGTTCATTGATATTTTTGTAAAGTTATGAATAAAAAATTTATTTTCATAATTATTTGTTAAATGATAAATAATAAATATTGCATTATAGTTGGTTTACATTTGATAACTTTGTAATTCCTTAAAAATTTTTTAATAAAATGGTATCATATCAAATTTATCACTTCATAAAGTTGTAAATAATAAATTTTTATAATAAATATTGCATTGTATTTGGTTCACATATTTTTATAACCTTGTAAATAAACATTGCCTCAGGAGTCAAAAGTGTATATAGTAATAGTGGTGTCAAGGAGATAAACATCCTTTTGATACACCAGTTATTTGCAGGCAGGAAGGTTTTATTGTCTTGTTTCAAAATCTGGAGTCAATTTTTCAGACAATAAAAACAAATTAAAATATAATATTGTGCATTACTAGATTTAAAATCTATAGACACAGAAATTGGTTAAACATCTGTCTCATCTGAGGAAAAAACTTCAATGAATTTACAAATCTCCAACATTAACCCTCCATTAGTAATGTAAAGCATTGTCACAACATTAGTACTGAGAAATTTTCAAACCCATCATTTGAAATATTACAACTTAACATTTAGCTCTTTATTTTCTTGTTATATGGACTTGAATATTCTTTCTAATTTTTATAGGATAAATAAAAATGGAAAAAAAGGTTTTATTTTGAAAAATCGCATTAAAAAGCCAATATCTAAAGTTTTTCAAATTTAGAAAAACATTTCACTTTATTTTTAGTAAATAAACAAAGCCACTTGTAATCACTGGGTTATGGCCACATCATGCTGAAACAACACTTCCTGTACAATCACCGAAGTTAAGCAACTTCAAGCTTGGCTATTAGCCATATGGGTGATTGCTTGTAAATACAAGGTGTTGTAATCTTGAATGTGCACGTAGGGCAATGAATAATGACTTAGGATTGTTAATAGGTGTGTCAGGTCTCAAATACGGCTGGGTTTTTTATATTCACTCACGTGCAAATGCCCAACTCTTCTCTCCCCAGCTATAGGTTAAATAATAATAATTTGTCTCACTAAAACTATTATCTCCAAAAAAAAAACTTCTTACAATCTAAAAATATTTCCTGGCTTTAAATAACCTGTAAAGGGTTGATAAGCTATAGAAAATCAATCATTGTAACAAGCACAAGTATTCTGATTAAATTCAGAAACTTATGACAGATGTATTTGGAAAGCTATTTTACTAATCATGAAAATTTTACTTTCCACTTGTTAAAATATTCAGGAAAAACATTTTGTGGGGTGCTCTAACACCCCAGAAAATCAGAAAAAAAAAATAATTTAATTGTAGAATATAGTCTTTTGCTAAATAGTTTAATGAAGGAGACTGAGGAAATTATTTTTAAAATTTACATTAGTAATAGGTAATCTTTCAACAATTTTTTCATTGTGAAAAAAATATTTATATTTTTGCAAACAACTGTTTATTGTATATAAAATAAGATTTTCTGCTGAACCCTGAAGGATTATAATTGTGCTATATCGAAAGTAATCAGTTAGATTTTTGTTTTAATATTTTTTTTTTATCAAAATATTTCCTAAATCAATTCTAATACTTTAAATCTGACAAGATTTTTTAAATCTTTTTGTATGTGAAAAAAGTTAAAAATAAAAATACCATTAATTATGCTTGAATAAGCAAAATCTTAATCTAAAACTTGTTTCAAATTTAAATAACCAACAAAGGGTTGATAAGTCATAAAAGAAACAAATCAATCAATACTAAGCCTAGCTTAGACTTGACAAAAAGCCACAAACATGGTACACCAGTCATGTTAGTTTCACAAATCATTTATGCTATTATATCAGAAAAGCTAAGAATTGTTAGATTTTCATGTCTGTTCATATACAAATAAAGAGAACACAATAGCATATTGTTTTTCATTAAATTTTTAAAAAGTATTCTTAGGCGAAATGAAAACAAAGATAGTTATGTTAATCTTCCAAGTAGAGGAAAGCTGTCCAGCTGCTTAAAAATCAACATTTAAAATCTCAGCTTTTACCCAATCTTGAGCATCAAACTCTGGCACCAGTAGTATATGTATAACAACTCCCAACAAGAATGTAGAACAACTTTATTTCCTTTATTTTATATTTTTAAATTCTTTGGCTTCTACTAAATGTGAAGAAAGTCATTTCAAGTCAGTTTTGGTTGCAGTCCTCACAAACCTGTGTTGAATAGCACTGATTTAGAATTATTGGAGGGGGCAGGTGACAACCCACTCCTGAACAGCTTGTCATAAATTTTGGGATTTACTTAAAAATATTTCATTGCTGTGTTAATATGTACTGAGGTATTATAATTTCTCTGTTCTAAAATTTCCAGCTTATATGGAGTCCTGCCTCTGGTAGAGGTAGTGATGGCGAGGGTTTGGGTTTGGTTGAATTCTACCCTTTGTGTAAAATTCCATATTCTCAAAATATCTTTACCGAAGTAATTTTCCAAATTTTGGGTTGTCCAGCTCCTTTTTGAGAGTGGTCAGAGGAGTGAAGCTGCCTGTTTTGTTTTTTATTCCATGTTCACATTTCATCTCATACTAATATTCAATATGGATGGCGCTTATCTCTTTCTTCCTTCTCATCGAACCTCAACTCACTTCCTGTGATTATCCAAACTTTCAAAATGGCATAGTGAAAATCAGTCATCAGCTTTGTCTAATGCTGTGATCTCTCCATCAACCAGACCACTCAAAAAAAAAAAAAAAGAAAGAAAATTATTTTTGCTTCTTAATCAAAAGTTTATCTTTATTTTTTTCTGCTTATGCATTTTTTTAATGATCAATAGCCTGTTTGTCTATGGTCACTTCAAGACAATAATTAAATTTTCTTTATCACTTGCATTCAAGAAAATATAAATTAATGTTTAGATATAAAATTTTTCTCAGGATGAATTACAAGGAACAAATGCTTCAGACTAGCTTTTCTCTCCATAGGAGGTACTTCTCTTCTGATTCAAAGTAGATGTCTTTTCCTTGGCTCTTTTTTCTAAAGAATTCATAAATGTTATCCTGACAGCCACTGGGTTTTCTTAATCGACAACATATGCTTCCTTCTACTTAACATCTAGTATACCTTTAATAGTCCCTTTCATCAAAAAGTGTGGAGCGGCAATGGTCTTGGTTTTTCTCAACCTTACTGAATTCCATCTAGTTAATTCTGGGTGTGATTGTCTGTGGAGTTATTTTAAAACATGATTTTTCAACACATTTAATTTTTAATTTTCTTAACTTTTTAATCCATCTTCCTGCAATTTTAACAATTATCATCCAGTTAGTAGAGGCTTTCTTCTTTCTTTCTTTTTTTTTAATTAGGTCAATCTCCAGCAATCCTCACTGGCACTAAAATATATATATATATATATATATATATTCTAAACATATACTGTTAAATATGAGACAATGAATGTCTATTATGTTTAATCATGAGCCATTCTAAACATGGTATTTTGGCTTTAATTTCAGTTAAAAATAAAGACAAAAGCTTTCATCATCAGAAAGGTTATAAGGACAGTAACACAAAACCATCCACCAGCTCAGAATCAACTTAATAAAAAATTATCCAAATGTTGGAGAATGTTTGTTTTTATTTTCAACTGAAATTAAAGCCAAAATACGATGTTTAGAACGGCTCATGATTAAACATAATAGACATTCATTGTCTCTTATATTTAACAGTATATGTTTAGAAAATTATTTGCTGCCTCGATACACTAAATATGTGTGTGTGTATTATGTCAGATTAAATTGCAAATACCGTGTCTTCTTATTTTTAATAAAATCCATTCATACTCACAAATAATCTTTCATTTATTATAATTGAAAAATGTAAGAAATGAGCTGTAACATTGACAGATGATTTTATTATTCATTTCTTGATGTTCCCAAGTTCTTTCAATCATCTTCAGGGGTGTGAGTTGTGGTAACAAAAAATAACCGCAGAACTGTGTTGCTAAAAATTGCTGTAAATTTTCTTGCTTCAATTATAATGGTTGACAAATTGCTAAGTGTTCATTAGAATATGAAAATTCTCCAAAATGGATTTTTTTTTTATGTTGTAATGTCCTGGTCATGCACATGTTAAAGCATGAAAAAACTGTTCTTTCTGTAAAAATTTGAGAACATAACTACAGTATTAATAGCTGACTCTATTAATTGATGGCTTAAGTTTTTTAATGAATATTACCTCAAGGATCTGTAGTTTGCTTTTGCTGTTTTCTTGGTGTAGGATAGTTGTTATCAATCATTATTTTTTCATATTGCAAATGTAGACAGGAATGTTGTAGATGTCTAGAAATGGACGAATTGTCAGACATGTATAATGTAAGATGTCATCTTAATGTGGTTGTTATAAATCCAACATGTATATTTGTTTTGTTTTTTTTGTCAGAGATACATTCTTCCAAAGGACATTTGAATTGATATATATAATGTTGGTTTTACGTTACACATCAGTTGGTGGAGAGGAGTTATTTAGGATAATTAAATTAGTAGTATTGTATTTTTTATAATATACTATTTTAATTTTTTATTAGGATCAACAGGAGATATATTAATATGAATGAGATCTTTTATGATTTTTTTTCATCCTGTTTGTAGTTATGCATCTGGTTGCAATAAAAGAGTTTGATATGTTTAGGGTCTTTTGTGGAAGTACCATATTCTGTTTGATGTGTGTTGAGGTTTACGATGTAGTTTGGGAAGTCATTATTAATGAGTTAGCACAAGTCACACCTCTGAAGATGATCTCAGAAGGAGATAGAAAGTACTTGAGACCATCAAGAAATGAATAATAAAATCATCTGTCAATGTTACAGCTCATTTCTTACATCTTTCAATTATAATACATGAAAGATTATCCATAAGTATGAACAGATTTTATTAAAAATAAGCAGACACAATGTTTGCAATTTATTTAATCTGACATGTAAAAGAAAATTTGCTGCCTAAATACACACAAATATATATATATATATATATATATATATATATATATATATATATATATATATTTATTATTCAATTTTAAACAAGTTATTTTGGTACCTAGGTTTCTACCATGAGTAGTGTCTTTAGGTGATTTTTAATAACTGATTTTATTATTTTTCTTTTTAAGAATGCTTTTGTAACAGTGTTTTATTTGAACGTTTACATGGCAGGGAATTTATGAACACGCTATTTTTAAATTAAAACGGATTATGGCATTTTCATCCATGGTTGCATGAACCTAAAAGGTATTTCTTAGTGTGGATACATTTCGTCATAATTTCCATTCTTTCATTTAACAGTTCATCTTTATTTGGGAATAACATAATAAGCCAAGAAGAAAAATTAGAAATTATGATATTTCCAAATAAAGATGAACTGTTAAATGAAAGAACAGAAATTATGACGAAATGCATCTACATTAAGAAATAAAACACGAGTGTTCTTAAAAAGAAAAATGGTAAACAGTAAAATCAGTTATTAAAAATTGCCTGAGGACACCACTCATGGTAGAGTCCTGGGGGCGAAATAACTCATTTAAAAATGAATAATATTCAAAAGTTCTACAATATAACTGTACCGAACACTTTTTAATACAAATGTGTACTGGCCTTAACCATATTATGACCAAAAACTAAGTATTAAACAATCAATATATATATATATATATATATATATATATATATATATATATATATCATACTGGTGCTAATAAAGTAGTGCTGTAGTGCTCAATGTAGTACAACAGAGCTATTAAGTATATATTAATAAATATACATATCTCCCACCAATACCACAACTTGAACTTTCATATACATTGCAATTTTTTTTAGATGCTGAATATAAGCTGACTGTTATGTAATTTAAATTTTAATAATCTGGTTGATGTCATAGCTATATATTATACTAGGATAACAGTTATTTTAATTTTATAAATTATATATGACATTCAAAATAAACAGGATTGTTTTATATATATATATATATATATAAACAGTTGTAAATATGAATCATTCATATTAAAAACAAAGGGAGATTACTTGTACTTTTTCTAAAAAAAAATTCATAATATACATTATAAGTTTAAAATTAATTATTACTCATTATTAACCAATCTTTAGTTAATCTGGAGCAGTGTAATTAAGTAGATATTTATGTCTACATGTAACTATCAATTCATTTCTCTTGCTAGGGGCATTTAAGTGTTTTAAGATAATTCATTTCTCAGCAAGATATACATTTACATCTATTTCCTTTCCTGTTGCAAGATTTAGATTTGATGACAGGAAAGGCAAAATGCCACCATTCCTTAATTGCCAGAAATATTTAGGGAGAGCAGTGCTGTTCTTGTATTTTATATTGCTTAGTCATTCAATGATGGTAGAAACAAAATTTCCAACAATTTTCATTGGAGTTTTTTATCTTAAAAACTTAACATCTGTAAGCTCAGTATTTATTGTTGTCATTCATACATTGATCCTTTAATAGAGAGATTATATTTTTTCAGTAGTTGCATTTATTTTTAAAGCAATGTTGTCTTTGTTGGAAATATATTTATTTAATATAATGTTATGTTGGGATATAAATTTATTGATGTTATCAATGCAGCTATAACTAATCTTAATATTGTTTTGTTAAACATCTTTGTAGTGTTGTTGACTCGTTAAAATAACTTTAAATTAACTTTAGGAAAATTCTTCCGATATTAGAACATTACAATTGAAAGGTGGATTAAGCCATATAATATTATACTTATAGTGTTTCTGTTTGTTTTTACCTTCATTGTTTTTTTGTTTTTTTTTGTTTTTTTTGTTTTTCTAAATACTCTAAATTTACTTCATGTTTGCTAAGTTCTAAAGCTTTTACATATTTAATTTTATTATTATCAAATATTTCCTTATTGCTGGAGTTGGTAGAAAAATCTAACTTGTACTGATTAATGCAAATTATTTAAAATTTTATGATGGTGGTTTGATTCTTTACTGACATATCTATGGTTATACAAATCTTTGGTGCATGGTTTGTAATAACCATTATTCAAGTACAAGGTCATATCAAGGAAGTTGATCATTTTAGCATTCGTGGTAGTAGTAAAATTTAGCTCATGATCTTTAAAAAATTTTATAAGATCCTTTCTCAGTCAGTCTATATTTCATGCATTTATTTTAAGGAAGAGGTACACCATCTCTATAAAATCTGAATTCTTTAATGTTAAAAATAAGTCTTAATCCCCACAACAACAAAATTCCAACAATTATGCATGCTTCTACTGAATCATATGCTCCCATAGAATTATTAAATTCTGAATTACTTCTTTTGGTTCACAGATAACCATTATAGATTAATATAGGTTTATGTGCCTGTTTTATGATATTTATATTGTAACCTCTAATAGTGCAGTAATTTCTTGCTAAATTTATAGCAGACATTAGCAGATTTTCAGTGAGGGACATGTAAGTCACAAATATCAAATTGGACAAATGTACATTCTTCCTTTTCATATTGGTAAACCATTCTAAGGCTTCTGCTGTTTCTTGCCACTGGTTAATTCCTAGAGCATCCTTTGTGTATTTGCACACTTTGGATTTTTTTACTGATTTTACTGATATTACTTTGAGTTGAGTAATTGGTATTGAGGGTTGTTTAGAAAATTTTCTTTATGATCTTTAACTTTGATTAATGCTTGTTGTTTGTGAAATTTGAAGATTCTATCATCAATTTTTAGATCAGTGGCTATTTTCTTTTTTCACTATTGATGTTATTTTCCCAGTTGTTGAGTGCCTTTTTCATAAAACTTATTAACTTCTTTATTAATGGCTTTGTAATACATACCCTCATAGATTTTGTAATGGTTGCCAATCTTTGGCCCTTACTTGGGCTAAACAGGCCCAATCTGATTATTTGGTTAGTCATGTCAAGCTCTAGTATCATTCCACCCACCAAAAAGACAATAACTTTACAACCTACCAAAAAAACAAAAAATCATAGTCACACCAGCCAAATTTAATCAAATTGCCACAAGAAGGTAGTGGCAAGGGTCAATCAGGTTATAACAAAAATGTATCATCAAAAATTAAAACATATATTCAACTTCACAGGGGTAGATGAATGAAAGAAATTATTGATGACTACATATAAATGCTTAACCTGACTATACCATTTTTGTATCCCTGAAATGCTTGGGTGACTGGGATTCCCCTAACCATCTAGCATGGTAGGGCTCTAAAGAGGGTGGGGAGCAAGAATGATGAAAGAAAAAACATATACCACAACAAAGAAAATGAAAAGACCTCTATCTGTAAATGAATCAAAATTGCATAGTCACTTCCTCAATATATAGTAATGGAGTCATTTGAAGAAACTATTACAAAACTATCACTATTTATAATTGAAAAAATAATATAATCTCAAATTACTTCTATAAATATTAAAAAAAAAACATTAAACAACACAATAATAATTCAAGTAGGAAAAAAAAATGTATGGAGAAAAAAATCCTCAAATGATCAACATGACTTAAAAATCAAAACCTACCAACACCAAAATTTAAATACAACCAGAGATGTAATCAGAAGTCCAGACCTTGAAGAAATCAAAGTTAATCTAAAAAAAATAAAATGTAATAAATGTAACCAGAATAACAATTAAAAGAAATGGCTAAACCATAAACACCAATACATATCAAAATTCAATGCACCCAAACCACCAAATGAAATAAGAATAGGTTATATCATCACAAAATTTTTATGATATCCTAACTGCCAAAGATTTGTACATCATAAAGACAGATGTACTAAAATTCCGGTATGTTCAAAATGCAGCAGTACAGATCATCAAGAAACTAAGTGCTAAGGTACCATAAAATGCATAAATTGTAATGAGAACCACCCTGCATACTCACATCCATGTAAAACTTGGCAAAAAAAAAATAATTAAAATCAAATACATAAGAAATATAATTTTTTCTCAAGCCAAGAAAATTACTGAAAAAACAAGACAAAATATTACAATAAATTATGCAATTGCAACCAAAATCTGACAACACAATGATGAGAAATATGATTTTTGTGAATTAACAGCATTAATCCAAGAGATAAAGAAATTTACTGAAATAATGAAAACTGATATCGACAGGGAAAAACCAGAATTTACACTGCATCCCATAAAAAAACTGATATACCCAATCAAAATATAGAAAATTCTAACTGGTTAACCTTAGAAATTAAAAGACCAAATAATCATCTTGTCACACATCTCAATCTAGAGATTCCTCACCTATAACCCAAAGAGGAAGATCACCAACAATTCAGCCTAACAATCATGTCTAATAAAATTATTCAGTGGATTGCAAGAGGGTTAAAGGCAAATCAAAACAAATTGCATATGCTTATTATAGACTTGTCCTGCAGTTATCTGCCTTCAGGAAACTTTTTTTTAAAGACTATGAAAATATAAATATTAAAAACTATACAGCATACAATTTTATTAGTAATACGGGAAACAGTGCTTAAGGTGGTACTTCTATATTAGTAAAAAATTATATTTTCCAGATCAAAATTGACTTAAATATAGTAGTACAGGCAGTGACTATAAGAGCCTCACTATATAAAATCATCACCATATGCTCGATTTACATTCCTCCTAATGTTTCTATAGATGGAACAGAATTAGATAAAATACTGAAGCAGCTACCAAAACTGTTTATTTTAATGGAAGATTTTAATAGCCATAACATCAAATGGGGTTGCAAAAATACTGATCAGAAGGGAAGATTAATTTAAGATTTTATCAATAGAAACAATATGTCTATACAATGACATGCCATGTACCTATCTCCATCCATCAAGTGGTACATATACAGCAGTAGATTTAACCTTATGTGATCCTGCAGCATACATAGACTATAGCTGGAAAGTACATTATGATACATGTGGTAGTGATCACTTCCCAGTTGTATTGGAAAACTCTAGATCTTTGCCAGGTGAAAGAATACCATGTTGGAAACTTAAGAAAGTGAGCTGAAAGGAGTGGTTGTCAGGATAGCATTTATGATTTCTTTAGAAAAAGGAACCAAGGAAAAGACATCTACTTTGAATCAGAAGAGAAGTACCTCTTTATGAAGAGAAAAGCTAGTCTGAAGCATTTGTTCCTTATAATTCATACTGAGAAAAATTTTATATCCAAACTTACACCGGAAGCCAATGTAGACAATGCAGAGCACATCACTTATTTTACAAAAACATTTCTTAGTATTTGTTGTGATCAAGTGAATGGTTTAAGAAATAACAAAACATGTGTTATAGAAATATTGTATATTTAACAGTAATGCGACAGAAGAGTATGACACAACTAGTGCATATGTTGGTTGTCCAGTGTTCAATCATTTCAACTGTTCCCCCAAGGCCTCCTCTCCTACTAATCTTATAGTAGGTGGAAGTGTTCAACATAGACACTTTAAAGGGAGGACACCACAACACCCACCTTTTCAGCCTGACTCCATATGGAGTCTTTTTTGTTCTTTATAATTACTGCACAATACTTTTTATTTAACCAAGAAAAAAAAATCAGAAACAACCACTTTGAAAAAGTTATATACAGGAATTACGTTCACAATTTTTTCTTTAGTTTTATGATAAATATTTTACGTGTTAACAACAACAATCCCTTTTATTAAGGTCTCTAGTCATTATTCCAAAATAATAAAAAATTGGATAAATTTAATGGTAAATGTTAATAATTTCCAAGAATACATCTGTAATTGAAGCCATAAAATTGTGTTCAAAATATTTAGATTTCACCATTAAATGACTTACAGAGGTTGATATGCCCCAAAACAAAATCAAATGGTCTTTTTATTTAACTAATTTTGTTTTTAAAGAAGAAAAGTACTTTCTCAATTTAGATAATTAATTTTTCTCAGTTTAATCAGATCTCTAGAAAGACACTGCAAACTAATTTGAACAAAAATCATTATTTTTAGATTGTCATTTAGATATCTCACATTTTTTTTTACTTTAAATGGTTCTGTTATCTTCTTTCTTGATTGATCTTACTTTTATTATAGATTAATCATCCATTCATAGACATGAATCCTGTAAACCATTAAGATTATAAGAGCAGGTGTTAGAGCAGTAGTGTTTCATCAGCAAGATAGCCTGACAGAGCCCAACCCTCTCCAGGTTAGTTTGAATTCAGAGTTTTTCCTTCATCTAGACCAGTTGCCAACCAGTGCTATATAACTCAGCCTGTCCTGCTATTTACAATAGAAAGCTGAGAAAGCAGGTGCGATGACAGATGCATAGGTGGAGAGAAAGGGAAGGATATAGGTGGGGAGAGAGCTAGAGTCCAGTGGTTAGTAGATGAGTATTGACATTGCATTTAAATTTCTGGAGGTTGTAGCCATCAGGAAAGCAAGAATATGGGAGCGAGTTCCAGAGGCGGGAAGTGCAAGAGAAGAAGCTGCAGGAGTAGAATTGTCGTCTGCATTTGACTAACCTGACTGTGAATGGGTGGAACCCAGTTGCCAGTCTGGTTGCACAAGTAAACACCTGTTGAGGAGGCACCAGTGACTTAAGTTCGTCCGAGCAGAAGCCATGAAAGTATTCATAGAACAGACAAAGGGAGGCCACATTTCGACGGTGGGGAAGTGGCTGCAGTCTTTGGAGCCTGTCAAGAACACTGAGGAGAATGGCAGGGGCGCCTGACCATAAATGGCAGCAGTACTCCATGCACAGATGGATGGTTGACTTGTATATATGCAGGATGGATTCAGGCGGAAAAAACATCCTGGATCGACATAATGACCCAACCTTCTTAGAAGTAGATTTTGCTATGGATTCGATATAGTGGTTCCATTTGAGGTCTGAGGACAGGGTAAGTCCGAGGAGGCATAGTGTATTGCTCTCAGGGAGAATCGCTTAGTCCATGCTTATGGGAGGCAGGAGAGGTTGCCTGTAATGGTTGACAGACAACAGCTTGGTCTTAGACGAATTGAAGTTGACAAGCCACTTCTTGCCCCAGTTCACCACAGAGTATAGATCCCATTCAAGGTCAGCAGCGAGATTATGTCTGTCCGCCACGACAGGTTTCTTATTGGTGCGGGAGTATATTGTAGTGTCATCTGCGTAGATGCCTACTTGGGACTTGATCTCATCTGGGAGGTCGTTGATGAAAATAAGGAAGAGCGTCGGGCCCAGGATAGAGCCCTGTGGGACACCAGCATTCGTGCTGTAGGATGAAGAGGCACGCCCATTCAAAACGACCTTCATTTTGCAGTTATTTAGAAAAGATTGGATTAGGTCAAGCAGGCAACTGGTGATACCGTAAGCCCGTAGTTTGCATAGGAGGCCAGAGTGCCAAACCCTGTCGAAAGCCTTGAATATGTCCAGAGCAACCGCATGAGCCTCGTCAGACTCATCAAGGGCCTGTCCGTTACGGTTGTTAGCAGGTCGGCAAAGCGGAAGCCATATTGCCTGTCAGAGAAGAGTTTGTGGGCAGTGAGATGATGAACTATTTCAGCATTGATTATGGCCTCGAATACTTTCCCGAATATTGGTAGAAGAAGACTGATAGGGCGATAGTTGGATGGGTCCGAGGGTTCACCACAATTCTTAAATACAGGAACGACTGAAGAGAACTTCCAGCATGCAGGAAAGCAGGAAGCAGGAAGCAGAAAGGCAGTAGTTAAACAGTTTAGAGAGGACAGGGGAAAGTTCAGGAGCACACCTCTTAAGAACTATCACCGGGATTCCATCATCTCCACACGCCTTATGGGGATCGAGTTTTGAAATTACTCGGGATACTACTGTCGGGGTAATATATACGTTGTGCAGTTTGGCCTCAGTTCAGTGGGTGTACTCCGGACAAGTCAAATGTGTAGTTGGATGAGAATCTGCGGGCAAAGCACTCAGCTTTGTCCGCAGATGACATGAGAACCTCAAATTCATGGATTAAAGGAGGTATTGAGGATTTCCTATTGTTGAGCACTCATTTGCAAATCCTCCAATAGTCCTTGGAGCCGAACTTGCGGTCAGCTATGCGTTGTCGCATTCTCTCAGCAAACAACTGTTTGGCGTCATTTAGGGTTCTCTTGCACTCATTGCGAGCAGATATGAACAGGCGCCTATTGTGATCAGATGACTGTCTCTGGAATAGACGGAAGTAATGGTTTCTGTGGGCAATGGCAGCTGAGCAGGCCGGAGAGAACCACAGAGAGGAATGAGGTTTTAAGCAATACTTCCTGGTGGGTATGAAGGCATCAATACCAGCTTTCACCCATGACGAGACCTCAGAGGCACAGTCGTCAACTGATAGGTCAAACACTTTTCCCCAAGGGACGTCACAGAGGAAATCACGAAAGGCATCAGCTTTTTGGTAGAGGTAGGAGGTCCTATAGGTAGGGGGCTCCTGGGGGGAGTGAGATTGGAAAGAAATACTGAGAGAGACTACAGCATGGTCAGAGTTGCCGAGAGGGCAAAGCTGTGAGACTTGACAGGCGTCAGGCGCAGAGGTGAAACATATATCTAGTAGTGAGGAATGACCTGAAGGAGTACTTGGGAAGTGAGTGGTGAAGTCCACCACTTGCGTAAGGGATTGGGAAATAGCAAAGTTCATGGCGTGAATGCCTGCTGGATCAGTAACGGCGTTTTCAAGCCACTCAGAGTGATGGGCATTGAGGCCTCCAAATACAAATATGTGGGCGAATGGGTGATAGGAAATAGCCTTATCTATGTCGTCAGCAATGCTATCTAGTAGGGAGCAGTCAGGAGAGGAAGGAGAACGGTAAAGAAAGAATAGGTAACTAACCGAACTGAGGAGAGACAGGTGGAGACATATGTATTGGTGGTCAGTAGATTCGAGTGAAGTCACCCTAGCTATGGGGAGGTGTTCGCTGACGTAGACACCCAGCCCATGCATGTGGACAGTGGAATCCTTCCTTAAGAGAGGAAGATAACCAGGGATGGAGAGGTCAGAGGAGGGAATGGCTGAGTTGAGGTTAGTTTTGCAGAGCGCAAGGATGTCAGGGGACTTTTCATGCAGGAACGCTTCTACACTAGGAAAGTTAGTACGAATGCCCTGGATATTAGTGAAAGAAAGGTTAATGGGTTTAGGTGGTTTGAATTTAACTGGTTTAGGGTCGTTTCTGATTTGTTTTGTCATGTTTTTGTTTATAGAAAGGGACCTAGGGTAGAGGATACAGGCGGTCATTATCCACGATCTGTGCTGGGAGGGAAACTGGTTAGGGCTGCAACAAGGTGTGGCCTTGGGGTTGCCCACCGAAAGCGCTTGCAGGGACACCTATCCATGCGCGACATGGCACTACAAGAACTCTGATATTATACAACTGTTGATCAGAGCAGCTGCTCTTGACGCTACGCAAGAGTTAGGGCTCCTAACTACCAGTCAGAAACAGCAACCAGGAAACTGCCAACCTGGTACCCTCACAGTGATGAGCCGTTGCCACCAACTGGCCAGATCGCAGGAAACTCACGGAAGCACCAATACCAAGGTCTGAAGAGAAAGAGAAAGCCGGAAACCACATCCTAATCAGGAAACAAGGAGCAAGCCTCTACTCCAGTTCAATAGACATGGGAGGAGTATGGACCAGGCGATAGTGTGACCTATCTACTCCTATTTAAAAAAAAAAAAAAATTCCAAGGGTGGAGAGTTAACTAAGTTTTAACTTAGTTAAAGTCCAAATGAAGCATGAATGCCAAAAAGTAAGAAAAAAAGGAAAAAAAATACAGAATTAGGAAACAATTCATACATACCACGCAGTTTTGCACAGGAAATTTGAATTAAGAAAGTTCCACTATCTTCAACTCTTGCTTTTCCCCAAAATTAACATTTGTTGAAAGTAAGTACGATAACTCGTGTCTACGATCCTTAATTCAATTACCTCCCTTCCTCTGTAATCCCTTTTTTACTTCCTGTTATTAAACAACACAACTTAACTTCTCTCATACCCGTCACACGTGTCTTTGTGTTCCTCCTTCATATCGTTTGTTCTCGTCCATTTTTCTCTATTTTCACTGCACAATGCAACTCGCAACAGGTTATGGGCCCAGAAGAGATAATGGAAGCCGATGGAGCAGACTCTTATTTGATGGAGATGAAACCAAATACGAAATTTGGGAAGCAAAATTTTTATGCCACTTACGCACGCTGGGCCTAAAAGACGCCATTTTAGGTACCAACCCTAACAGAGACGGATGCGACATTGAGAGAAATGAAGAAGCGTACGCAGAACTCGTTCAATTCCTCGACGATAAAAGTTTATCCTTAATAATGAGAGAAGCTACCAACAACGGGAGAAAAGCACTCAAAATATTACGCGCACACTACGCAAGTAAAGGAAAACCGAGGGTAATCTCCTTGTACACCCAACTAACATCTCTTAAAAAGAAAGAAGATGAAAGCGTCATAGAATACGTTATAAGAACGGAGACAATTTTAACAGCTCTGAGAAATGCCGGACAAACTGTCGACGATGCCCTGATAATTGCTATGATATTGAAAGGACTACCTAGTTACTATGATTCCTTTTCAATTTATGTAACGCACAGCAACAAGGAAATAACTTTCCCAGAATTTAAAACTGAACTTCATAGTTTCCACGAAACACTGAAACACAAAGTCCAAACGACCAGTGACGAAGTAATGAAACTGACATCATCTTTTTCGAAGAATAAGATAAAGAACCACAACAGCGATGTACACGAAATGTTATGTTTCGCTTGTGGCGAAAAGGGACATTTATCATGCCCAAACAACAAACACAAACAGCGAAAACCGTGGTGTAGTTATTGTAAAAGTAACACCCATAAAAGGGAATTCTGTCGTTATAAACGAAAAGACACGATGAAAAAGGCAGCACACACCGAAGAAAATTCCTACGCGTTTAGAACGGACGACTGCTACTACCACACCCGAAACTCGACATCGCACATGGGTCTACTTGTCGACGCCGGGGCCACTTCGCATATCATAACGGACGCGAAGAAATTTAAGAATTTTGACCCATCATTCCGTCCAGAAAACCACTATATGGAACTAGCTGATGGAACTAAAACTAACGGTTTAGCTGTAAAAAGAGGAGACGCTGAAGTCTGCCTAATAGACACTGACGGAAATCTCATTACTGCTACGCTCAAAAAGGCGCTCTTTATACCTTCCTACCCACAAGATATATTCTCCGTAAGAACAGCGACCCAAAACGGAGCGACGGTCATTTTTGAAGAAAATAAGAATGTTCTTAAACACAAAAACGGGACAAAGTTTAAAATACACGTGCGGAACAGACTCTACTACCTAACGACCGTGGGGAAAGGGGATACTGAAGATAGTTGCCATCAATGCCATGATGCCCACACGTGGCATAAAATACTCGGCCACTGCAACTATGAAGACATAGCTAAACTACCAAACGTAGTTAAAGGAATGAAAATAAAAAACAAGACCACCACAAGCAACAAGACCTGTGATATATGCGTTCAAGGGAAATTCCCCCAGAACCGAAATAAATTTCCCGACAAGAAGGCGAAGAAAATCCTACACTTGGTCCACTCAGACCTGGCCGGCCCTATAGAGCCAGCGGACTTGAACGGCAACAAATACGCCATTTCATTTACCGACGATTTTTCAGGTGCCATATTTGTATATTTCATGAAAAACAAAAGCGACGCTACACTTGCCACCGAAAAATTTATCGCAGATATTTCTCCCTACGGCAAAATAAAAATTCTAAGGTCGGATAACGGTTCGGAATTCAAGTCAAACGACTTCGAGAAACTACTACGCAAGAACCACATTAAACATGAGACCTCAGCTCCATACTCACCCCATCAAAATGGAACGGCCGAGAGAAATTGGCGAACATTGTTCGAAATGGCAAGGTGTCTCATCATAGAGAGCAACCTCCCTAAAACACTGTGGAGTTACGCAGTTATGACATCTGCGGTTATACGCAACAGATGCTTCAACAACTGCTTAAAACAGACGCCCTACTACGAAATAACCGGTAGAAAGCCAGATCTATCGAAGATGCATATTTTCAGCTCGCCTTGTTATGCCTACTCCAACAACACAAAGGGGAAATTAGATCCAAGATGCCAAAAGGGGATACTTGTCGGATACGACAGAAACAGCCCGGCATATCTAATATATCACCCAGACACTGGGAAAGTGTGTAAGCACAGACTGGTGAAATTCCACAACAACACCAATGACCAATACACTCAAACCCAAACCCACTCACCAAGTGATGATGATGCAGTCGCAGATTTTCATGAAAGAAATTTGATGAAAAATATAAAATTAAAAGAAGACCCTGAACTGCCCAGTCAACAAACTGATGCACTGGAAGAAAATAGCTCTACACGAAAATACCCGACGCGTGAACACAAAATGCCTAGCTACCTAGGAGACTATGTGACGACAGTCCGAGAGAGGAGCAGCCACGCATTAATTGACACTGATTACTGCTATAAGGCTGCTCGTGGTATACCCAATACCTACAAAGAGGCTATAAATTCCCCAGCGGCACATCACTGGATCCAAGCAATGCAGGAAGAAATTGACTCCCTCAGAGAAAATAATGTATACCGATTTACATCTTTACCTAAAGGTAGAACGACAGTGAGCGGTAGATGGGTATACAAAATCAAAGAAAACAGCGATGGATCCCCTAAATGCAAGGCTAGATTCGTTGCAAAAGGCTACAACCAAACTAAAGGGGTAGACTACACCGAAACATTTTCCCCAACGGCCGACATCACATCGATCCGCATATTAATGCAAATAGCCGTCCAGTATGGCCTCATCGTGCACCAAATGGATGTTAAAATGGCGTATCTCCATGCCCCTATTGATCACGAAATTTACATGGAACAGCCGGAGGGTTTCGAAATGAAATGGGATACAGGCGAGAAACCAGTCTGTTTACTAAATAAATCCCTATATGGCCTAAAACAGTCAGGCAGAAACTGGAATCAAACCCTGCATGATTACTTCATCAGACACGACTTCACCCAAAATCAAGTGGACCATTGCGTCTATATACGACAGAACGACAAGGAAAGAATAATTATCGTCTCATGGGTTGATGATCTAATCATAGCCGCCGACAACATCGACTCGTTAAACAACACCAAGCAGTCACTAACATCCGAGTTTAAAATGAAAGACCTCGGAAAATTACAACATTTCCTAGGAATAGACTTCAACATAACTGAAGGCCAAATCCAAATGAACCAGGAAAAATATGCAACAAAAATACTGGAAAGATTTGACATGTCCGATTGCAAGCCCAGGACGACTCCCTGTGAGCAAAAATTGAATCTAGCTGGCGAAGAGGATGACCTAATCGACCCCAGAAAATACCGCGAGATTGTCGGGAGTCTGATTTACCTGATGATCTGCATCCGACCAGATTTAAGCTATATTGTCGGGAAATTATCGCAATACCTATCCAAACCACGGGAAAAGCACTGGACAGCGGCCAAACACGTACTAAGATACATAAAGGGTACGACGCGACACGGACTATGCTATGCCAAAACAGACTGCCCAATCCAACTAATCGCTTACAGTGACGCCGATTGGGCATCTGACCAACAAGACAGGCGTAGTACGTCGGGATTTTGTTTTAGCCTAACCGAGAACGGATCACCTATTTCGTGGAAGTCCAAAAGACAACCCACAGTCGCATTATCCACATGTGAAGCTGAATACGTGGTGCTGGCAAAAGCCACCCAAGTGGGGCTATATCTCCTCCAATTATTCATGGAAATGGATCCACACCGGCAACACGTCCCCATCAAAATATACGGAGACAGTCAGTGCCATAGCGCTCTCTAAAGACCCCGTACACAGACAGAGGTGCAAACACATAGACATTAAATACCACTTTATTAGAGAGGCTCTTAGCGACAACAAAATAAAATTAATTTACTGCCCCACAGCAGACATGGTCGCCGACATTATGACAAAGCCTCCAACTAAGGTGAAACTCGATAAGTTTAAAAAATTCTTATTCGGACACTGAACCGGTATAATGTGCTCTCACATATCTTCGTTTTTACGAACTTAACATGCTGACAGCAAGTGGGGGTGTTGAAAGTAAGTACGATAACTCGTGTCTACGATCCTTAATTCAATTACCTCCCTTCCTCTGTAATCCCTTTTTTACTTCCTGTTATTAAACAACACAACTTCTCTCATACCCGTCACACGTGTCTTTGTGTTCCTCCTTCATATCGTTTGTTCTCGTCCATTTTTCTCTATTTTCAATGCACAATGCAACTCGCAACAACATTGAGTTAAGCTGCTTGGTAAATTTGAATTTGAGGAACAGACCATAGAGGGGAGGGGTAACAAGTGGCTGCTGATACCTTCTAGTGTAACAACCAACAGGATGACACTTAAAAATGAAATTTAAAGCTAAATGAACATAATTGTAGGTAGTTATAAATCATCTTCACTATATGATTGTCTATACTAACCAGGATGATAGCAAGATGTCATAAAAGACTTTATAGATATGAAAGCTCTTAAATTACTGCAATATCTGATATAAGATTAATTGATCTGGTAAGGGTTTTTTAACCTTTGACATACAAATAACTATATTAGAAAAATAGGTCATATAAAAATCATAAGTGAAATACTTTATTTTGAATATCCTAACACATCACTCAATAAGTCCCAGACCCAAGAGATAGATGACACCACTAATAAAAATCCATATGATTTTTATGAAGTACTAACCTTCATATGAAAAATTAGTAGTTTACAAATTAGTTATTTGAGTGAAGCTACTGTTGCAAATTTTTAAAAAAAAAATCTGAATTTCATGTGTTGATAAAGCATTGTGGTACTATATTTTCATGATACCGGGTTGGCCGATGGTTTCGTGATTACCACATGTTCCAGACTGGTTCCTTTTGCGCCCACGTTGCTTTTTAAGATCCTCGAAAGGGGGATGGATACAATTCAGTCGATGGAGCGTTGAAATTGAATGCTCCAAGGAAAGAGATTTGGCTCCATTGAAGAAGTGATATTGGAAACCAAAGACCAATCGTTCTACAAAAAATGCATCCAATTGTTAGAGAAGCATTGGAATCAGTGTATCACCCTAGAAGCAAATTATGTTAATGAATTAAGTTGAATTTTTCTTAAAAGTTTTGCTTTATTAGTTAGACCTAGGATTTATTGAGTAATGTGTTAAATAATTAACATTTTAATATGAATGTCAATTCGGTATATGACTGAGTAATTAGAATGTTAGCATTCCAGCCGTAAGATCCAGGTTCTACTATCAATATCATCAATTTGTGAAGGAGGTAATAATCAGTATGGTTGATCTAAGATGATGATTCCAGCATATAGCACTATTGAAAATTGTCTGAAAAGCACATAATGGGTTGACCTAAAACCAGTGAGAGAAATTTGGTAGACAAAACTGTTTGGAAGCTGTCAATAGTTCTGCTGACACAGTCACCAGACATTGTGACTGAGGATTTGAGTGTCCTGGCTTTGTTCAACTACTGATTATGCCAGATCTTGTACTCACTCTCATACATGTAACTATGGTCTACTCAACATAGTTTTAGTATAAAACACAAGTTAGCTCTGAGGGTATTGAGGAAACACAAAATGTGTCTGAGCAAGCATCTGCAACAGAGATTAGCTAATCACCCCAGTAGATTCTAATGGATACAATTTTCAAACCTATATTTGAAAAAGCATTTTAAATTTTTTGATTTTAATCATTTTAATATTGTCTTCTGTTACTAGAAAGTAAACAGTATGACACAGTGAAGCAAATGGGAATGAATGCAATGATACAAATTTTATTTATTTTTGTTTCTTTCTGAATTTACATTATTTACACTTCATCTTTGTTGTGCCCTCCAGCCTTCGTTAGATGATTGCCAATCTGAATGAACTGTTATTTAATTGAGAGTAGATTGTTCCACTATTCATGTCTTATCAAGTTTGTATTTACTACTGCTCAGTTATTGCTCGCCTCATTTTCACTGAGTCAAAGTAGATATTGCTCAGCAGTTACTATACCAATGCTTTAATCCACCAGGCTATTTTTTCGTAGGACAATTCTATGTGGAAAACTTTGATCCTTAAATCTAACCTGCCTGCTAATGTGTGCTGCTGTTGCTTGTCATACTTGACTGCACTCACTAATTTTTTATGAATGGTCAGTGATAAACAAAATATGCAATGAAATACTTGTGGATCTAGAATCAATTTTGATAACATTACTAAAGAAATCAAGTAAAAATGGATGCAAACTGATGAGCCACATAATGAAACCAATAACCAGTATTCTAATGGATAAAAGAGAAAATGAGCAATGTGCCTTTGCTTAAGATATTGAATCAACAAGAAATGCAATTGTCAAGCTCATCACACTATCAGAATGAAGTGTAGAAAGACTTACACCAGTGTTCTATAGATTACACACAGTAATTTGATAAAATAGAGAAAAATTTTTGAATTATTTGGAAAGCTTGATTTGCATGGAAAGGATTTACAATCTGTGCTAGGCACTTTGTGGATAAAGAATATTTTAAATAAGTACACCAACATAGTGCTTCTAAAGAAGGCAACAGGAAACTGCAGAGAACCATAATGTTCTCGAGAGATATGGCACATAGAGCTGGTCACTCTCTATTAATAAATAAAAAATGTATTCCAATGATATAGGATTTGAATTCAAATCCAGCTGAAGAATATTTAATTTCCAGTTTATGTTGGTTACTTAACAGTTTTATAATATAAGACAACCCAAGTGTTACAATAAGAAGCAACAATAATAAAATGAAATATAAGCTGACTTTATTTTATTAATTTATCTAAAACCTTTTAAATAATGAATTTTATTAACAAATGTCCCTATTCTAAGTTTTCTTGATCATTTATTTTACAGTGTTAGCAGCTGCAAAAGTGTTTTTACCCATGATTGCCAAAGCCAATGAATCTATTGCTGAGATGGCCCCAGAAGAACTCAACATTGAAAATGCTGACAGTGATGATGAGCATGTGGAAATGGTAAATCGTAATTGCAACTTTTTTGCAAAATATAAGCTTTGTTTCTCATTCATTATGAATCTAAAGATTTATCTTGATTATTATGTGATATCATAATGATTGTTTTTTTAATTTTTCATAGAAGAAAAAATTTAAAGTTTAACCTATAGCTATTTTTATAGATATTTTATTTAATTTACGAATTGTTATACTTTGTTTCATGCCCAAATTAAATATTGATTTACTTGGATCTCTAAAGTGTTCATAGTTTCAATTTGTTGGTTTCAAAATAAGTGGAAAAACATCCCTCTCACCAAATTTATTAATAAATTATAGAGATGCATTTAGGATTTCTTCCTAACCTACAAAATGACCACTTCTTGATTTCATCTACCATATTTTTACATTTTAACACCATTCTAACTTTTTAAACTAGTTTTGTTTTACATAAATCTTCATGTACCGTGTCCCTTCAGGGAGTAAATGATCATGGACTTCCACTTGTCTTTGTCTCTTGTTGCTCTCAAAATTCTTCCTCTTGGTATCTCTCTGCCATCCATTTGCTCAGGCCTATCAAGTAGGTCTCATGCTGCTTTCCAGTCTTGCTTTCCCTCTATCCATCCTGTGAGTATTAAATTCTCCAGGCCCTCATTACATGTCCCAGAAACTTAATCTGTCTCTTCCTTGTATTAAATATGATTTTCTCCTTGTTTCCATTCTCTCCAACACCTCATTGTTAGTCATGTACTCAGTCCAAGGTATCCTTAGCATCTTTCTGTAAAATCACATTTCTGCTGCCTTAAGCCTCTCCTTCATCCTTAAGGAAATCGTCCAACATTCACTGCCTTACAGAAGGACAGATATCACATAGCAATCCAGCGCCCTCTTTCCAATGAGATTTTCCTGTCACTCAGTACTCTGGTTAGCTTTTGAAATGCATCCTTGACCATGCCAATGCATCTTTGGATCTCAACATCGCATTTTCTGTCCTCTGTCAGAACACTTTCCAGGTATTTAAATTTTTTTACTTGTTTTATTGTAGTTTCTCCGACATGTAGTTGGTATTTTGGGGTTTTCTTTTTGCTGATGACCATACATTCAGTTTTCTTGAAGTTTATGCTTAGTCTTTTCTTCTTGCCTTCTCTTGCTACCTTCTGTAGGAGGTCCTGCATTCTCCTTTCCATGTTTGCTATCAGCACTGTGTCATCTGTGTATCTTACATTGTTGAGATTGTGGCCACCAATGACAAATCCTGGCAATTGTTTTATTTCTGTCAGAATTGTTTCACTGTATAAGTTGAATAAATCCAGTGAGAAAACACATCCTTGTCTTACACCCCTTTCTATTTCTGTATACATGATAAATTCACTTCCTATCCATACACAAGTGGCTTGCTGCCAATATATATTCTTGATTATTCTAATGTGTTTTCTGAGAATGTCAAGGTTGTTGAGCATCACTATCAAGTCTTTGTGGCATACTTTGTCAAAAGCATAGATTGAGTTCCTTCTGCATTTCTATTGTCCTTTCAGATAGCATTCTGAGCATGAATATTGCATTCATTGTTTTGGTATCTTTAACAAAGCCACACTGTTCTTGTCCTATCTCTGGGCCAATTCTGTTGTGCGCTCTGTTCATCAGAATCTGGATGATGAATTTTGTTATGTGGCTCATTAAGCTGATTGTTTGGTGGAGTTCACATTCCTTTGCACCTGGCTTTTTAGGTAGGGCTATGATCATCTTAGGTCCTCTGGTATATTGCTGCTGTTGTAGATTTTGTTTATTATTTCGTAAGCCTGTCTATGCCAAAGTCTTAATCCCATTGGGTCCTGCTGCTTTATTTCTGTTTAATTTGGCCATTGCCAATTCCACTTCAGTTTTTAATATTTCTGGTCCATCTGTATTTTTGTGTAGTGTTGGTTGCTCTCTCTTCTTGTGGAAAAGATCAGCAATATACTCATCTCATCTCTGAAATATTTTTTTCTTTTTCTAGTATGAGAGTACTGTCCTTTGCTTTTATACATCCTGTTGCTGAGCAGGTCTTTTGTCTTGTTAATTCCTTTATTTTTTTATGCATATCACTATTATTTGTCATTCTCAGTCTCTCTACTTTGGCACATTTGTCGTTGAGCCATCTTTCTTTAGCCTGTCTGCATTTTCTCCTTATTTCCTTGTGTATTTTCTTGTATTTCATTCCATATTTTGGCATTGATTTTTGTCTTTTTTGCATCAGGTCAAGAATCTCTTCAGTGATCCACTCGTTTTTCTTCTGACATGCTTTTTCCATTAGGATGATATCATTTGCCGATGCCACTAGGGCCACTCTTAGTGTGTCCCATTTTGAGCTTTTGTTTCTAATTTGTCCTTCGTATTGTGTTTTTACACTGTCCATATACATTTCCTGCAGTAGGCTTTGCAGTGAAGTACTGTGTTTCTGAATCTCTTGTTGATAGTAACATAATCAATTTGGTTCTTAATTTCTCTTCCTGGACTTCTCGAAGTCCATAATCTTCTTGGATGCTCTTGTCATTCGCTGAGCACCATTGGACCCATTTCTCACCACAGTCATTGTGGTGTATTGTTCAAAATTGCCAACCATTTCACCCTCTCTCTCTCTTGGCTGACTTTGGGCATTGAGATCTCCCATGATGTTTCTGATGTCTTGTGATTTACATTGTGCCTTGGCATAATCAAGCATGGAGTAGAAGGACTCAGTTTATTTTTCTCTACTTTGTGTTGTTGGTGCATATACCATTATTACCAACATATTGAAAAGCCTTCCTTTCATTTTAACTACTTGCAATTTTTTCAGATATCTGGTAGTATTCTATAATGCAGTTCCTTGTGTCTTTCTCCAGTATAATGCCAACTCCTTTTCATTATTTTCACCTTCTGCATATATAATTCTGTGGTCATCACTGATGAAGTCTCCCTTGTTTGGCAGTCTCGTTTCACATATGCCTAAAATGTTTATGTTTAATCTAGCCATCTCTTGTTTCTTGTTTTCCACCTGTCCAGTTGTTCATAGTTCAAAGAGTTATTTTTTGTTTGTTGCTAACAGTCACAGGATAACAGTCCGGTGACATATGTCGCTCATGTCCTTCTGGGTGAAAAATAAATTCTAAGGAAATTTGATCCCTTTATGCCTCTGTTTGCTTAATATTATTTTTGCCCTGCTTTTGTTTTTCTTATTGGAAATTTTGTCAATTTGGTTTATTGGGCATTTTTTGCCAATTATACTTAACCACAGCCAATTACTATACACAATTTCTTTCTTATGTGTTACAATTTAATTTCTCAATGTATTTTAACATTTTTTATTATTTGGTTTTCTGAAATTACTGTCATTCCCAGAATCAACATTTTTTGTAAGTCTTGCTGGCCAAATTTGAGATGTGTCATTGCCATGTAGATATACTGTTAATTCAATGATAAATTTATATAGTGTGCGTGAAAGTTGTCTCCCTTAACATGAAAAACATCACCATTTTCATTTATTAAATTTTTATTTTTTATTTTTTTGTAGAAGTGTCATAACATAACAAATTTCTCTCTTCTAAGCTATTTTTCTTTTCTTTATATATTGCACTTTCTGAATGTTCATCAGTCATGGTAGATAAATGAATTAAATATTTATTCTTGTTACTGTGCAATATACACAATGAAATTGGACAGTCGTCTCCAGGTGAACAAAAAGAAAAATTGTCAACATGTGATAGCATTCAATTTATGCATAGCCTGAGAATAAAATTTGAATTGTCCCTCAAGCGCTTTGAACATAACAGAATTAAAATGTCACCCTAAGGATATCAGTTCAAATAAGTGATACCCAGGATATTTGCTGACTTTCATTATGTTTCATGCTCTGCTGCAACAACAAGAATTAGGAAAGATAATATATTAGAAATATATATACACATTTACTGGAGCTTTTCATTCAATACATGGAAAGAATGTGACATAGAATTTATTAACAGTAGGATCTTTTCTCTTTTATTGAATAATAGTATTTAAATAGACTTATGTAATATTGTGCCTTGTGGTGCATTGGATATCGGCTCGGAACGAGAAATCGGGGAGCCGAGTTCGAATTCCAGCCGAATTCATTGTATTCACTTACACGCAAATACCCTTGGGAAAGGTATTAATCCATCTATTCCTTCCAGTTATGGGTTAAATAATAGGACAGATTGGGTTCTATAGCCTTGGTCAGCAATCAGTCTACCGCAGAAAGCAATGGCAACCTACTGCGGGATAATCCTCTGCCCAGTCAGTCATGTCTCTTTTGAGACATGATTGCCCAAGTGTGTATCACGTATGGCACTTAACTGACTGATGTAATATTATATGCATTAGTCAACATTTCTTTTTTCTGATCCATGCTGCTACATTGCAATAAAACAAGATCATTAAACGATTCAAACAATGCTTTGTCTAATAAATTTTGACAATTTTAGCTTATTATACACACTACTACATGGTCAATAAAGATAAAATGAGAGAAATCCATTTAAAAAAATATTTATAATGTCAATATTTCATTTAAGAAATAACAGGCTTATTTTATGTTTATAAACATCATGACTTGTTTGAAAATCAGACAGCTCTCTTAAGTTATTTGAATTTCTTAGGTAAAGCCTTTGAATTAGTTTTGTTATTTTATTTTTGCTTTATTTTTTATGAGCTAAAAATAGGGTGTGTCCTCAAAAGAAGGAAATAAGATAATTGACTGACAGGTAATACAAAGAGGTGCTAAAAAGTTCTAGTCAGGAGGTTGATTGGGCTGAGAATTTTTCAGCAACCACTCAGAAGTTTAGAAAATTGCATTGTGTAAGCGTGATCTTCTTTGCTACAGAAAATGACAAACTTCACATATATTTAAGAAAACATTTTTACTCCCTCTCCCCCATAAAAGTTTCAATATTCAAAAATTCTGGTGTTTATTCAGAAAATTTTTCAACACCACCTAACAACTCCATACTAGTAGGCTTTATTTACTGTAAACAAGTCTGTCAAGTTTTTACTTCAACTTGCTTGACAGGATTTTATCTGCTAGAGATATGTATTAAGTAATATTAATTTTATAGATAGGCCGTTAAGTAATGCCAATGGCGTGGAGAAGGGAGTAAATCCAGGCAACAAAATCCCACCTTAGTAATGTAGAGAGGTAATCAAAGCTGTAATCTTTCACATAAGTGGTGCAAAATTGTCACCATTCTGCTTCACTTAAATGGTATAAAATAAACTGTTATTTTATATCTTTAAATATTTTTTTCATCATAAATATCCACATGGTCAATGGTGCATTACAAGAACAGTCCGATTTTTCAGCATTTATTTGCTGTGTAGTCCACCATTACCTATTGCTGTAATGTTTTATTGTAATAAACATATATAGCATATATTTTACTGTTCAGAGAATAGCAGTTGATTTTATGCAACATAAGTGAAGGATGACCATGAAAGATGATCATTTCAGACTGTTATTTCCAAACACATCTTATATCTGCTTGACAGAGGAACATCAATGGCAATGAGTTACCATCTCTAAAAAGGAAACATTGCAATTTTTATTAGAATTTGTAACCTCTAATTGTACCAAATTCATTTGGATTGTAAATGAAAAACACAATTTCTCAATTTGTTTATTCAAAGATAATTTAAAGAAAAGGATGTCAAACCAATTTTTTAAAAAATAGTGTGGTTTTGTTTTTTATCAAAAAAAAAAAACAGTAATATAAGAAATATAAGCTGTTTAGAAAGCAAAATTCTGTTATTGTTATTCAATTTCAAATAATAGCTATGAGTTATTGTTTTATAACGTCATTGACTATTTTATTTTTCATTTTGTTTTTAACAGAATTTGGCTTTGTTTGAATATGAAACCAGTGAAGCTTCTTCAGAAGGAGAAACGGATGATGAAGTTTATGATTTGGGAGAAATTAATGAAAATAATTTTCAAATACAAAAGTCTAACAAAAAACTCAAACACCCAGTTATTGAAGTTCTGGATTCTTCACAATCAGATAAAAACTCTTGAATAGTTTAGAAATTGTATTTTAGAAAATAAAAATATAGAAATTTTATGGAGCTAAATTTAAATGACTTTTTAAAAATGACTTTTTTTAATATACTTGATTCAAACTGTCTTTTAAAATTGTAAACCTGACACCAATTTCAATTACACTGATCAACATTTTTTTTTAATCAAATGTCATTATAATCTTGGTGATTATAGTGATGAACAGGGAGTGAGAGGTTTCATGAGGATCTCAAGGTTAATGGAAGAAAGATACAAAGGCTGATGGCATCAAAAGTGATCAACATTTTCAAAATCACTGTAGAATTACCAAGAAGAGAAGAATTATACCTTTGGATGGATAAAAAATGGATGTATTTTTCATTCCTTTGTATCTTCTTTGTCTGTTTGGGTTCAACAATTGATGACACATGTTTGCCTTAATCTAATTTTGTGTGAGATTTTTCTGAAAACTTTAAGAACTGAAAATGCTTTAAGTTATTGGGATACTTTTTCCTTTATGATAAATTACTCTAACCTGAAAATGTTTAAAGTTGATTCTACTTGGCTCTGGCATGTCGCTATTAAATGGGTATTTTGGTCTATTTTAAGCAGAATAGAAATTATCTATATTGAGAAAACTTAATGTGATGGGAAAAAATGGACTTGATTTTCATCTTCAGCATGAAAAAATAGCCCAGAAACATATGCCCATGGCCTAAGTAAATTTAGGTTGAAAAATGCCAACCAGTGTTATTTTACTGATAGTACAATTAATAAAATATATTTCTTAATTCACTAAATCAAAAGTGAAAAAATAGCTCAAAAACAGTATGCATACAAGTTGGCAGATTTTTTTGTTTTTGTTACTATTTGAAAATTGAATTATATTAAATTTAGTTTTTTTAGACTTTGAACTTTTTTTTTTATCTGATTTATTTTTCAATTTTAATTTTTTAAGCATTAATTTTTCTTGATTTTACAGTAACCCTTTATTTCAAGTGGCTTTCAAAGTACAAAATTAATTATTTGCATAATCATTTATAAGAAGACCTTACATAAAAAAATGAACAAAAATTCTTATTTGAAAATAAAAAAAACACTCAATTTAAAAAAGAAGAAACTTTATTTCCTTAGTTATTTAATTTCCCTCAGTTCAGATTCCTCAAAAGCTGAGAATCTGACTCAAACTTTAGCATCACTTGTGTTTGCTGAATTTTAGTATAAAAAAAATAATCACCAAGTAACAAAACAAATGTCCTTCTTAATCGAACTGACAATTTATGACAAAACATACATTTCAGCATAAACCACAATACTTGTACTTCACTCAAAGTATAATTGATTTATAATTAAGTAAGAAATTAATTTTATAACTTTTCTTTTTTTATTTCAGTATAAATCTTTAATGGCAATCAAACTTTTAAAAAATCAAATAAACCCTTTAAAAAAGAAAAAAAACTATTTAATTTTATTTTCCATTTTGGAAAACACTCGGCAAACTCTTTTTAGCAGCATGTATTCCAACAATTGCACAATGATTATCAAATACCGTTCTTCCATTTGTAAAGGAAGAAGCAATTTCTTTCAATTCCAATTAAAAAAAAAAAAACAGTTTCTTTAAATTGAAAGAATTTGGTTCAAATCTTAGTATCACTTTGTTGTATTATTCAAGATTATTAATCATTGACTTGTTTACCCATACACTGTCAAAAAAATGACATTAAGTAATTTTGCAATTGCATTGATTATATTTTCTGCACAACTAATGAAGATTTTTTATCTGTACACTTAATTCTATTATTGCATGTAAGAAAGGATTTTGCTTTTGAATTATTAAAATGAAAATACTCACAAGAAAATTAGTAAAAAAAAAAAAAAAAGAGAGAGATAAAAAGCAATATATTAGCAACCTGATCTTCCCTGTTTATTAATGAAAAATTGATTTATTGGCATCAAGTAATACTTCTTGACATGAGATCAGAATATTATATTTTTAAGAAAGGCAAATGAGGTTCTGTGGCAGATGAATATATAAAATCATTTCTTTTTTTTTGTCTGTTTTTTTAATTTTTTTCTAGTGATTATCCAAAGTTTAAAATATCAAGATATCCAAAAGTGATGGTATAAAAAATATGAGAAATCATTAATCTCTTGGATATGATAAAAAAGTTATGATGTTTCTTCTCAATATTTACTTTAATAAGTTCACAAAACTTTCCATGGTTATTTGAGTGTTAGCATGCAGTTGTGATGTGTTTATTGGTTTGAAATCTGCAAATTCCATAGAAGCAGATTAAGTTGTCAGACATGATGGTCTCAATAATACTAAATTTGGCAAAGAACTCATTTAGAGAAAGAAAAAAATGGTATTACTACAAAAAAATACTTGTCTCTGCATAGTCAAGGTGTATTCTTGTAAACATTTAAACAATTTCTACTACTTAATAAGTGGGAAAAACAGAGCATAACTATGTAAGTTTTTTATCTTTCATTTGGGCTTACAGTCACATCACACTGAAACATCAGTTCCTGTACGATCACCAAAGTTAAGCAATGTTAAACCTGGTCAGTACGAAAATGGATTACCACTTGGTAATATCAGGTGTTGTAAGCTTAGATGTGTGGGGGATGTAATGAATAATGGCTTGGAATTTGTTAATCAGAGAGCCAAGTCCCAATTTCAATTGGGTTTCTTATGTTCACTTACATGCAAATATCTTTGGGACAAGTATGAATCCACCACTTCTCCTCTCAGCTATGGGTTAATTAGTAAAACTTGTATCACTAAAACAATTACTTCCAGAAAAATCTAAAATAAAATTCCATACAAAATATTTAGAATTCAGCATTAAATAAGCCATAAAGGTTGACATACTGCTAAACCAAAACAAGCAACTAACTACTGAAATCAATCTGCGTTTGTTGTGATAAAGAAAAAAACGATATTTGCACTATAAGTTTTCAACAGGGTCTAAATCAGTGATTTTCAGCTGACGCTCTGCAGCACATGAGTGTCTCCCATTGATACATTTTGAATTTCAATACAAAAGGAATATTCCACATTCGCTAAACAGGCTTTATCAGTGTGTTTTATTTTATTTTATTTTTTTTTTTTTAAATCATATTGCCCCCAAGCAAGGCAGTCTACTGCCACTGGTACACAGGGAGTTACATAGGAGGAAAGTTATGAGAAAGAGTGACAGGTTACAGGGGTTGTCAGGAAGTAGGCAAGAGATGGATTAGAATACTGATGAGAGTAGAGTGGATAGAGAAAGGAGCATGAGAGAGTGGATGCAAGTTAGTGAGATAGATGACTATTGACTTTACATTTAAACTCCTGGAGATTGTAGCTGTCAGGGAAGCAAGTAAACGGAAGAGAATTCCACAGGTGGGAAGTGCGAGAAAAGAAGCTGATGGAGTAGAATTTGCATTTAAATTTTATTGGTTTCACAGTAAAAGGGTGGGACCTAGTTACTAATCTTGTGGCTCGAGTAAATTCATACATAGGGGGCATCAGAGAGCTAAGTTCATTGGAGCAGAAGCCATGAAAGTATTTGTAGAAGAGACACAGGGAAGCCACATTGCACCGGTGAGAAAGTGACTGTATCTGAGCTGCTAAGTCGGGATCGATCACATTATAGATTCTTCATTGGATTTTGTCAAGGACCCCTAAGTGGATAGCAGGGGCACCTGACAAGTTATGGCAGCAGATTTTATTTCAATTTTCTACATATTTATGTGAAATAGGCTTCTCAACCCTAAATAACAAAAAATAAAAAGTGAGAAAGAAGTGAGGGTCTTATCACACATTCAACAAAATGTTGAAGAATTCACAAAAGACCACCAAGTACAAATAAATAAGCTGCACAAATAATTGAATAGAAACATTGAAATAAAGTAATTTCATATTTGTGTGTGTGTGTTTTTTTAATCTATGTTTTGATTTCATAACATTTAAAAATTTCGCCAAGTGTGCCGCAATATTTTCATTTGTTCCTAGATGTGTGCCATTGCTTAAAAAAGTTTGAGAAACACTGATCTAAATGAATCACAACAAGATCACAGTATTTGATTTGTATGCTTCAGGCAACCAGAAGTTGTTTCAGATTTTTAATACAAAATACTTTCATGAAACAGTAAGTGATGTCCATTTTATTCAGAGAAACTTTTCCAGGTATGTAATAAAAAGAGCAACATATTTAACAAGTCTGGATACTAGACATTCAATAATCCATACAGTTTCAGTTACTTTCTCTGCACGATAATGTGGCTTCCCTGCACCTTTAATGTAAATACTTTCATGATAATTGTACGCTTGAAAAGACTAAATGTAAGTTTTATGCTAATAGTTTTTTCTTTTGCATTTCTCACTTGCGGAACTTAAATGTAATGTTAATCATTATCTTCCGTCATCTTAATTCTTGTTCTTTTATTGTTCTCTCTCCTTAAAAGTTTTTTTTTTCCTTATAGTCTCTAACATTCAGTAACTCCTCATGTCTTAGTGGCTATGTTGCCTTGCTTAGGGGTGAATGATTAAAAAAAAATTAGCCTAAGTAATGTTTTGTTTTTTTGTTTTTTTTTAAATTGTCAGATATAGAAACTGTATAAATTGAAGATGTTCACAATAGAAATAATGTCAAATTGATCCCTACTTTAACCTTTAGCACACTGCATTATTAATATTACTTCACTTTCTTTTGCAAGGCCTCTCAATTGCATTATACTTATTTTACCTCAAAGTTGTTTTCTGTTTCTGTAGCAGGATATGACAACACATCTATGAAATTCAAGCACACTATTGTTCAGGGATCAGTCACTTACCTTCAGTGGCAGGATAAACTTTATATACCACATGAAGTCACATACAGAGTGATAAAAATTTGAAAAAGAAATCACTCGACCAGCGGTTGAGAGCAAGGGAAAATTTATTCGCCCCAAAATTATTTTACTCGACTGACTCCATTTTCTTACGTAAACATAGCATGAATCGCTGACAGAAAACAAAAAATGAAATTTTAATTAAAATTTCAAACGTGTTAGAAAGGATTTTAATATTTTTTTAAAATAATAATAACAAAATTTGATCTTTAAAACAAAAATCTTGCAATGAAATGTGCCCCTTCAAATATAGAAAAAAGAAATCTGATTCCTTTTACAACCCAAAAGTATGCCATTGAAGATTCACAAGTTACTTAGAATGACTTACATACTTCTTGCAACCAAAAAACAAATTATATAAGTAATTTTTTATAGAAAATCATTGAGAAAATCAGATTTGTTATTTTTTATCATCTATGAGATGGAGGTTGTGTGACAGTATCTTCTGCAAGGATACTTTCTTTTGTTTAGTTTACTACAACAGAGAGAGAGGAATTAATACTAGTAGTATTATTGGTTGTGCTTTATTGTAATTCGTGATGTGAGCTTATGTAAAAGAATTATTTTAATACTACCGTATACTTGTAAAATCCAGGGAATAGAAAAATTAGCTATTTTAATACTATAATGTACTTCTAAAATCTGGGTAATAGAATAATTAACTATTTTTGGGAAATAAAGGTGGAGATATAATTATTTTTCTTTCATGTTCAAAGCGGATTATTTTAGGTAAAGCTAAAATTTTATGAGTAGCCAAAACAAAGCGTCAGGATTGGTTTTATGGGGTTAGGCTTAGGCGGGGTTAAAGTCCCTCAACAAATGTTCCCTGAGAACATAAAATTTGTGGGAAATTGGAAAATGATGTAATCGAAAGGAAATATGCAGGATTATATTTCATTCGTCGAGCCACAAATTGTGTGGGTGGAAACGATCTCATTGCTTTGAGTCGGCGAAATCCCCCGAGAGGATTGGGGATGGTTATAAAAATCCGGACTCGACAAGAAAAATCAGTTGAGTAGCTGTGAGAAGCTGCGAGTTGAACTTACATTTTGACTCACAGAATGAAAATACTAACGACTGTGGAAAAGGGTTCCCAACTTGGGTCACCTACCACAGAACTTGCGGCTAAAGAGTTAATTTCGAATGAAGCCTGTCGCTGATTAACTTAAAGAGTTAATTTGGAATAATGCACCTTCGATATGAATCCCGAAAGAACGTTAGTGTTTTTTTTACTCACGAGAGAATAAAAAATTCTGATTCCTCGTTCGCTCCACTTTGGTAACCTCCGATAAGGACCCGAAAGGACTTTGTTATTTTGAAGTTGCATGGAGAATTGACAGCCCTGATTATAGAGAATATGTGAAAAGACTTTAATGAAAATTTCATGAATATGTGAAAAGACTTTAGTGAAAATTTGAGGAGCTCTGTTTACTTTAAGGAAACTTAGAAAAGACATTTTTATTTAAGGATTGAAAGCTCTGATATTTTTAAACGAACTCCCTCTCTCCGTTGTAAACCGACATTCCGATAACTGTATTATCATTCTGACAACTGTATTATCTGCTCCTGTGAAAGACAAAAACATTGTTTTTTTATATACATATAAAGACATTCTTCGTAACTCTCCAGGCGTGTTCGACCTTATTTATTTTATTAATTTTTTTTGTAGAGGAGTGCCGTGTTTATTTTTAACCACAAGTGTACACCAGTGTCCGAACTGACTTTGGGTGGAAAGGCGACTGCTAAAATTGCACGACGCGACCTCTGGGATCAATTCACAACGTGGGACAGTGGCGCGTTGTTGCAATAGACGTCTTGAAAACCAGCTTTTGTGACTACATCATCGGGCGAGATCGTCATGACCAGCAACGGCGACCAAACCAACTGGCCAGCCAGGTGGCAGTGTCACAACTGGTGCCGTCACGAACATCGACGAGGACGAGCGTCACAATTAACGGGCCTCTCCAGGCAAAAGAGTGCATGGAGAATTGACAGCCCTGATTATAGAGAATATGTAAAAAGACTTTAATGAAAATTTCATGAATATGTGAAACATTGTAGTCAAACAGAAGAAAGAAACTACGAATTAAGGTACTCCTACTCAATTGCCAAAAACAGCAGTATATCATGATGTTAGAAGGGCTCAAACTTAATAAAAACAAAGTTTTATCATCAAAATGTTTGTTTATCTCTAAAATAATGCTGCTGGTCTATATAAGTGGTTCTCAACCAGGGCACATATGCACTCTGGAGGTCCATGTAACATTATTGGGGCTCCACACAAAAACAAAATAGCAAAAACAAAATAGCAAATCAAGTTTCACGGTAATATTTTAAACTGAGAATTGGAATTTCTACAGTAATCTATGCTGTAATAAAATACTAAAAGTAGAAAATCAACTCTAAAACTAGCAGAAAACAAGATCAAGCAATGTAAATTGATGTCCCTTTTACTCTAACGTTTGGATTGTAAAAACTTAAAAGGGTATATAAAGGAAGGATTATGTAAAGGGAAATTATATAAAGATTATAATTTATTATATAAATTAATATATTAATAATAAATAATAATAGCTTAATTATTAATAAAATAATGTATTAATTTAAATTAATTAATATAAAATATTAAAAAAATTAAAAATATTAAAAAAATAAAATATTAATAATAAGATTAATTTAATATATATATATATATATATATATATATATATATATTAATATATATATATAAGAATTGTGTATAAAGGAAGCATATGCATTTACATTTCTATAATTAGTCAGTTAAGTGTCATATGACACATGCTTCGGTGATCAGGTCTTGAAAGAGACAACTAACTGGGCAGAAGGTTTTCTCACAGTAGGTTGTCATTACTTTCTGCAGCAGACTGGTTGCCAACCAAAGCTATAGAATCCAATCTGATCTGCTATTTTAACCCATAGCTGGAAGGAGAAGCGAACTATTAATACCTTTTTCAAGGGCATTTGTGCATAAGCAAATGCAATGAATTCAACTGGAATTTGAATGTTTATAATACAATTCCTAAAATTATCTATTAGTAAAAAAATAAAATAACCATTTTTTTTATTGAATGGTTACAGGTCGACCCAAAAGAATAGAAAGCTTATATATATAATAATTGTATAATACAAAGCTTATATATATAATAATTGTATAATACAATTCCTAAACTTATCTATTAGTTTAAAAAATGATTTTTTTTTTCCATCAAATTGTTATGGTGTCCATCAAAAAGAATTAAGAGTAAAAATGGCCAATGGGTAAAAAAATAGGTTGAAAATCATTAGTCTACAGTTTTTCCGGTAAAAACAGATGATCTACGTAATTGGGTTAGTTCTTTGACATTATCTAATAATATATATATATTATCTCACTTCATATATACTTTTACTGATGAAGTATCTCATGAAAATGAGTCTAACACTATATAAGTAGTAAATTGATGACAGGCCAGGCAGCAATCCCTTACGTCACAGTAGTTCATTCCAGTTTATGAATTCACAATTGATTGAAAGGATTTTACGTTTTTGTGAGTGACTTTTGTAAGTACGTCTTTTTTTGTCTGTGTTATTGTCCATCAGTTTTGAAGAAGAGTGTTTGGAACACCTTCCCCAGCCTTACTATCACACCTCCCGTTTCAAGGGCTGAGCACCAACGTAAGCCCCAAAATCATTCAAAATTCTTACTGACCTTTCTTGGCCTTAGAGGTACTTTTATCATTAGTGGAGGGGGTTACGACAAAGGACCTCTACATGATCAGCTCGGCTTGTCGGCAACAGATTCTTGCCCCTTTTGGTCTTGGGTGCCAGCGGCAAACTACCTCAGTAACCCTGAGTTGTTGCTTACCTGGCAATTGATTCAAAACAGGCTATCTCTCAGATCTCGCCTTAGTTAGGGTGGGGTGGGTTTATCCGACTGTTATCGGTGTGACTTTCGTTTAGAAGAAACAGCTGCGTACACCTTCTACCATTGTCCTCGGGTGCGCCTTATCTGAGACTATATTGGCGAGTTGATGGCTCGCATTACTCCCGAACTGCCCGTGTCCATCGATCTTGCATATGCCTATGATAATCTGCCATCTTTGTATTCTTGAGTGAAACAGATGGTGTTTCTAGCGTTGCTGGTCGTGGCACGAGTAGTGATTTAGACGGCGCATGGTGGGAATCTTGCAATGTGAATGTTGTTCTTGTCTGCATCTGGTTGGATTCTTTGAGCATCGACTTGGGATAGGGGTCGGATCTGGTGGGCCTTGTCCATGTTGGAGCAGGTAGCCGATGTTGTCGTGAAGAGTAGTTCGTTTCTGATTGTTGCGGTTTATGTGCCCAACAACCAGAAGAAGTGTGTCTCGTTTTTCCGTCAGTTGGGACTGTTCCTGGTTGATTCTTCGCGCCTAATCTCCTGGACCCCAAGCTCTATATAGGAGGTGGGGAGCTAATGGGAGGTCAGGCAATCATAGCCTGATTGATCTGATTGATGAGTTCGATATCGTCGATAGATACCGGGTCACTCACCCTGGGTGGAAGATGTGGACGTGGGTAAATAGTTGGCCATCTATCCAGGTAGCTAGCTACCTGGATAGAATGTAAGTGACAAGAGTCGATCTAGATTTGCTAGATTGTCGTACGTTCCACTGATTAGGCTATTTGAACCACAAACTCATTTGTGCCTGGATGGCATTAGATCGTAGGCCTAGATTGGCTGGACACCGGAAGTTCAACGTGTCTTTACTGGACAAGCGGGACTTCCAGCAACAGTTAACTAAACTAGTGCAGCAAGAATTAGTGGAAGTGGTTATTGGGAATAGGTGGTGAGAGAGGCTTGAGTCTTTCACCACTGACTATAGTCATCGACTCACTCTGGCTAAGTCTAACAAAATGAAAACTTAAAGATAGTCTTTCCCATGCAGTGGCTGGGGGGATTCATAGAGATAGGATTAGCTAGGCTGGAACACTTGGCTAGCAAGCAGTACTGGAGTCAGGTAATTAAGCATAGGTTAAACAAAATGTCTAATGAATGCAAACTTTTGTGACATTAGCCAGAATTAAAAAAATTAAAGTATTCAAGAATGGAAGGAGGAGAGAATGAAATAACGGAGCTGATTTTGGCCATAGTGGGATGTGATGCTTTAAGGAAAATTTCTACCATATCTTACCCAAAAGAGTTGGAAGAAATGACTTTTGAGGAAATTGTCAGTGTCATTAAAAAGAATATTAGACAAAAACAATTTAGTTATTGCCGAGAGAACCCAGTTTCTGGAAGCAAAACAGAGGCCAGAGGAATCTGTGATGCAATACTTGCAAAGGCCTAATCAGCAATCTAAATATTGTGAGTTCAAAATATTAGGAACACAAGAAATGTTGGTGGAAGACAAATTGATTCTTCTAAGGTTGATTGAGGGATTACAAGGCCCAAGTCATAAGCAAAAAATGTTGGAGTGCATGCAAAGCAGCTGAATGAATTTGGAAACAAGTATGGAATTTTTACAAGTTAGAGTTGATCAGAGAATTCAATAAACCAAAAAAAGAGCTTGGAACATACAAAATGAATACAACTAAATTCAGAATAAATTGCAAATATTGTGGAAGAATGCATGAAAGAAACAAATACAAGTGTTCGGCATTAGGGAAACTATGTTCGAATTGTGGAAGAAGGAATCATTTTCAGAATGTATGTAAGTACAAGAAGCAAGTAGAGAAAATGCGAACAGTGAAAACGTTCTCTGAAGAAGAAAAAGAAGAAGATGGAGCATTTGCAGTAAATGTGCAAAAGAAAGATTGAGAGAATATAAAAATAAATGGTCATGTATTTAGTATACAGGTGGATACTGGTAGCGAAATAACATTAATACCAAAGAATTTTTGGATTAAGACGAGAGGACTCAAAACTAAAAAAAAGCTATATGATATTAAAACAGTTTGATGGATCAACCATAAAGACAATGGGTTTCTTTCAGGGCACCTTTGAAACTGGTATGTGATTTGAAGTAATTCCAATTGTTGTAGGTAGATGGAGACTTAAAGATACGTTGTGACCAAATATGCAAAGATTTATTTCCACTACCGAATATTGAAATTGCAAGCCACAAGCTGGTAAATATGGAATCAGTCAGTTAAGTGCCATACATGAAACACACTTGGGCAATCATGTCTCGAAAGAGACATGACTGACTGGGCAGAAGATTATCCCGCAGTAGGTTGCCATTGCTTTCTGCGGTAGACTGATTGCCAGCCAAGGCTATAGAACTCAATCTGTCCTATTATTTAACCCATAACTGGAAGGAAGAGACGGATTAATACCTTTTCCCAAGGGTATTTGCGCGTAAGTGAATGCAAGAAATTCACCTGGAATTTGAACTTGGCTCCCCGATTTCTCGTTCCGAGCCGATATCCACTGCACCACGACGCACATCAAAATATGGAATACTTTACCAAAATTTGGTAATTCTTTCCTGGGGTTGAAAATAAATTCCAGTGGCTCGTGATCTGACTTCAACAAAAATTTTTTTACCTCACAAAATTTTTTCGCCCTTCCCATGCTTCAAACAATCCCTAATGCCTCTTTCTCAATATATGAATAATTCGTCTTTGGTAGACAAGTTCATCTTAACAGATCTATAAGGATGTTAATTGCAGTGACTTCTTTAAACTTCTCATCAATTTCAGTTTGGTTATACCATTTGATTACAGATATAGTAACTCCAGTCATGTTTTTCAGAAAGTGATTGAAGGAGCATTATTAGAAAAAATAAATAACATAATTATATATCAGGGTGATATAGGGGTAGGAGAAAAATCCAAGGAAGAATTAAAACATAAAGTTGAACAAATATTAACAAGATTGAAAAAAGGCAGGATTGATGGTGAACAGAGTCAAGTGTAATTTTGATTATACGAATTTGTCATATTTGGGCTATCAGATATTGTAAAAAGACATAGCACCTGATGAGAAGTTGAAGAAGAAGATTACAGCTGTAGTGACTCCAATTAATAAAAAAGAATTAGAGTCATTTTTGGGGATTGATAAACTTCTACAGTAAGTATATTCCAAGGTATAGTGAAATAATTGAGCTGTTTGCGGAATTATGCAAAAAGATCAGTGAATTTGAGTGGCTGCAAAGGCAAAATAATGCTTTTGAAGCATTAAAGAAAATAATGAAGAGAAAACCGATAATAAAAGTGTTCAATCCTAAAAAAGAAATGACCATAACCACTGATGCAAGTGAGAAAGCGATTGCTGCCATTTTATTGCAGGAGGAACATCCAATTATGTATTTTGCAAGGAGGTTGACTCTGGCAGAGATTAATTATTCAAATATTGAGAAAGAAGTGTTAGTGATTGTTTGGAGCATAGAGAGAGTGCAAAAGTTTTTGTTAGGTAAAAACTTTTGTTCAAGTCAGACCATGATAAACTTCAACAGCAAGATACAGTGAGGTGTTTGTAGAGTTACACAAAAAGAGCAGTGAGTTTGAGTGGATATAAAGATAAAATAGTGCTTTTGAAGTATTAAAGACAATAATGAGGAGAAAACTGATAATAAAAGTTTTTGATCCTAAAAAAGAAATAACCATTACCACGGATGAAAGTGAAAAGGCGATCACCGCCATTTTATTGCAGGATAAATATCCAATTATGTATTTGTCAAGGAGGTTAACGTCAACAAAGACGAATTATTCATATATTGAGAAAGAGGCATTAGGGATTGTTTGAAGCATGGGAAGGGCGAAAAAAATTTTGTGAGGCAAAAAATTTTTGTTGAAGTCAGATCATGAGCCACTGGAATTTATTTTCAACCCCAGGAAAGAATTGCCAAAGGTTATGTCTTCAAGGATACTATGTTGGACAATAAAAATCATAGTGTTTGATTTTGACATAGTATATGTGAAAGAAAACAGTATTCCTCATGTGGATGCCTTGTCAAGGTTACAGTTTGTGAATGAAACAGAATAGGAGCATGAATCTGGTGAGGATAGAATAATTCAATGGATGGAGACAAGCGTGCTTCCTATAAATAGGCTTAAAAGTGAAACCATTCAGGATCCAGTGTTAAGCAGAGTGATGGAAAGAATAAGAAGTAACAGATGGAGCAATTGCTCAATGGTAGAGCAACCATTTATAGCAACAAGACACAGATTGACCATAGAGAATTATATAGTATGTAATGGTGATGTAGCAGTAATTCCACGGGTGTCAAAAAAAGACATGTTAAGAGGAGTGCATGACGATGTGCATTGCAGTGTAACGGCAACACAGAGAAGGTTAAAACTGCAAATATGGTGGCCGGAATTATCAAAGAATGTTGAGGAGTATATTAGGTGTCCAAAATGTAATGAGATAAAAAGGTTCTGACAGAAAAAAAGATTCATTCATGGCCTAGGAAGCACAGTCCTGGTGTAGGTGATTTTCTAAGCACCACTTAGATGTGGCACAAGGCCGAAAGTATGGAACACCCAGTGAGGATCAAACTAACAGCCCTGATGTAGAGTGCCCATGGACCATACGTGGACTTTAACCGGGAATATAGGGTTATTTTTAATACTAATGGACACATACTCAGGTTGGCCAGAGGTGATCAAATTAAAGGATAGAAGAGCAGCCACAGTAGAACAGGTTTTAAGAACAGTGTTTTTTAGAAATGGGGTACATCAAACAGTAGTTACAGACAAATGTACTTGAGTTTTAGGATGAGAGTTGATGTGTCTGGTTAAGACAGATTAGATGCATCTCATATAAGACATCACTGTACAACCCATAGTCTAACAGAATAGTTAGATCATCAGCTTGGAATCACCATCTACTTAAGCACAAAGTCCATGTATACAGTGCCACCATCTCTGTACTTGTGCCACAGACTGCTGCACTTTGTAATGGAATCCTAGCTGAGCATACTCATGCAATCTTAAGCTTTGTGTCTTTCTGGGCTACATTTGTCACATTGAAATAAAGCAGGAATTAGCAATAAAATGCTATGACCTCAATAATCACAATATATTTGGTTTCACGCAAATGTGGTGATATTAACAAAAATTATAAATTATTTTTAATAGAGTTTCTTTCCACTCATTTCTATGTATGAGGGGGTGCAAAAAAGTTCTTCTCCAAATCTTACCAAACATCAGATGTTTTTTGGAATGGTTTCTTCTCTTATCAAGAACTTTTCAACACCCATTTGATGCTTCTTAATTATCTGTAGTTTACTCATATTTATTGTCTGGGCAGACCTGAAGGAGACTACCACCACCTTTAAATTTGTTGTTTTTCATTTTTGTTTACTTTTTTCAGTGCAGTCTTATCGGTCATTACATAAAGTTTACGATTATCAAAAAAAATTTGAAAAAATTTCAATATTTAAACAATTTTAGTGGGGCTCACTTTCTCATGCAACATTATAGTAAATCGATCCTCCATTTTGAAACCACTCATGTTGGGGTCGCTTTGTTTAGTGTTTTTTTTTTATTTTGAGACGAGCTGTTACTCTTGTTTTCGTCTTTTTCAAGTTTTCTTTTGTTCTTACGATGGCATCTTCCTTGGAAACTCCAAGAATGGCTTTATTCAAAAATTTCGCAAAGGATTCCATTGTTGAATATGTTGAATATTGGAGTAGGTAGACTGAACTATTGGAGTAGGTAGACTGAACTATCGCCCAGTTCACACTCCACCCACGTCTATTGAACATGTGTAGAGGCTCATCCCTTGTTCCCTGTTTAGGATGTGGTTTCTGGCTTTCTCTTTTCCAATCTTTTCACTCTTACATAGCCCCCTGCACACCAGTGGCCTTACCGCCCTGCCCGGGGTGATATGATTAAAAAAAAATGTGCAAGCAAAATAGTTAATTGCACAGGATTGATTTATTTGTACGAAAAACTGAGCACCCGACCAAATTGTTTGAATGTTGGAATTTTTACAAATTTTTTTGTCAGTCAGAAAGTTTAGTGTTTAATTGATATGACTGCATTGAAAAAAGTAATAAAAAAAATGAAAAACAACAAATTTAAAGGTGGTGGTAGTCTCCTTCAGGTCAGTCATTGTCTATCAGGTTATATGATAACTCGACTATATTCTGTAAAAAACGGTTTAATTTCTATTTTTGTCTTCAGAAATTGAATTAAATCAACTTTACAGTGTTAGCTGCTTGTGGTAAGTCAACTGGGATTCAGTCCATTTTTTCAGTCTGTTTTTGTGAAATTTCTTGGAAATTATTTTATTTATTTATTTATTTATTTATTTTTTTCGTCTTTTGGCCGTCTTTGTTTTTGTTTTGTTTTTTTTCGTCACTTAATTTGTGTAAATAATTTTGCTATTCAAGGGTACTTTCGACTAATGATAAATAGCATCACGGTTCAATTATTTCCATTAGTTTTGTCTTGTAGAAGATTTAAATTTCTGTCTTCGAGAGATTGAATTCTTAACGGTTTGGCAAGCGAACGCAAGCAACATAACTCGACTATATTCTGTAAAAAACGGTTTAATTTCTATTTTTGTCTTCAGAAATTGAATTAAATCAACTTTACAGTGTTAGCTGCTTGTGGTAAGTCAACTGGGATTCAGTCCATTTTTTCAGTCTGTTTTTGTGAAATTTCTTGGAAATTATTTTATTTATTTATTTATTTTTTTTTTTTTTTCGTCTTTTGGCCGTCTTTGTTTTTGTTTTGTTTTTTTTTCGTCACTTAATTTGTGTAAATAATTTTGCTATTCAAGGGTACTTTCGACTTTTACTAAGTTAAAACTTTGTAAGCCTCAGTCACTTTTTCCTTGTTTTTTTTTTTTTTTATTTAATTGGAGTAGATAGTTTCTACTATCGCCCGGTCTCACACTCCACCCCCTTCTTTTGAATGAGTTTAGAGGTGATCACCTTGTTTCTTGTTTAGGAAGGGGTTCCCGGTTCATTCCCTTTCTCTGGTCTTGGTGTTAGTTCAGCTGGAAGCTCTTTGCAGTTACGGAGTATGGTGGCAACGTCTTTACATTCTGAGGGTACCGGGTTGGCAGTTTCCTGGTTGCTGCTTCCGACTGGTAGTTAGGAGCCCGAACTCTTGCGTAGCGTCTTGAGAGGCTGCTCTGATCAACAGTTGAATAATACCGGGGTTCTTGTAGTGCCATATCGCGCATGGACGGGCGTCCCTGCATGAACGTTCGGTGGGCAACCCCGAGGCCACATTATGTTATAGGCCGCGCCAGTCTCCATCCTTCACAAGTTGCAAATGATTGACCGACTGATTCTATTCTAAGACCACTCCTTAACTGAATTACTATGGAAAAAAGCAAACATAATAACAAAACTAAACCAGCTCATTTGAAAACGCCCAAACCTGTCTGCATCTCTTTCACTAACATACGCGGCATCCGCACCAACTTCCCCAGCGTAGATTCTTTCCTCCATAATAACTCACCTGATATATTAGCCCTATGTGAAACTAATCTTAACCCTTCTATCCCCTCATCTGAGTTCTGCGTTCCTGGCTACCTTCCCCTTTTCAGGAAGGACTCCAATGTTCATATGCATGGGCTTGGTGTCTATGTCAGCGAACACCTTCCCTTAGCTAGGGTGTCATCTTTTGAATCCCCAGATCATTCTTTCATGTGCTTCCGCCTCTCACTTCTCAGCTCGATTAGCTATCTCTTCTTTCTGTACCGCTCTCCTTCCTCCCCTGACTGTTCGTTACTTGACATCATTTCTGACAATATTGACAAAGCCATTTCTACCCATCCCTCTGCCCATGTATTCGTGTTTGGTGACTTTAACGCCCACCACACCAAGTGGCTGAAGAACGCTGTCACTGACCCTGCTGGTGTCCACACCATGAACTTTTCAATCACCCAATCCCTTACGCAAGTAGTGGACTTCCCCACGCGTTTCTCCGACAACCCTAACGGAAGGAACTCACTTCTAGACCTCTGCTTCACTTCCATCCCAGACTCTTGCACTACCAGACAACTCTGCCCACTTGGAAACTCTGACCACACTGTAGTGTCCGTCAATATTTCACTCCACTCCCGCCCGACCCATGAAACACAGACAAGTAGAATATCATACTGCTATCAAAGAGCAGACTGGGATTCGTTCCGAGACTTCCTCTGTGACATCCCTTGGAACAACGTCTTTAGTCTTCCCATCGAAGAATGTGCATCCGAGGTCTCCTCCTGGGTTAAGGCTGGCATTGATGCCTTCATCCCTGCTAGGAAATTCCAGCTTAAATCTCATTCGTCTCCATGGTTCTCACCCGCTTGTTCGGCTGCCATTGCCCACCGGAATCATTTCTTCCGACTTTATCGTAACTATGCGTCGGAACAAAACAGGCGCCTTTTCACTTCAGCTCGTAATAAGTGTAAAAGGGTACTTAACGAAGCTAAGATGTTGTTTGCTGCCAGAATGAAGCAACGCATAGCATGCTCTAAATTCGGCTCTAAAGACTACTGGCGACTCTGTAAAAGAGTACTTAACAAGAGCAAGTCCACAATACCCCCGCTAATCAACAAATTTGAGGTCCTCACCTCCCCAGCAGATAAGGCTGAATGTTTTGCCCGCAGATTCTCGAACAATTCGAGTCTGGACTCGTCTGGAGTTTTTACACCCGACTTCTCACCTAGAACCGAGGCACAACTGAATGATGTCCACATTACACCTTCGCTTGTCTCTAAGATAATCTTAAAACTTGACCCTCACAAAGCGAGCGGTGGTGACGGAATCCCAACCATAGTCTTAAAGAAATGTGCCCCTGAACTCTCCTCTATCCTTTCTAAGCTCTACAACCTCTGCCTATCTGCTTCCTGCTTTCCTGCCTGTTGGAAATCTTCCTCTATAGTTCCTATATTTAAAAACACTGGAGAACCCTCTGACCCTGCAAATTACCGCCCTATCAGCCTTCTTCCGATCTTTGGCAAAGTGTTCGAAGCCATTATCAACGCCGAGGTGGTTCAGCATCTCACAGCACACAGGCTCCTCTCGGACAAGCAATATGGTTTCCGCTTCACCAGGTCTACTGCTGATATGCTAACGACCATCACCGAGTACATATACCAGGCACTCGACAGGAATGGCGAAGCTCGAACCGTTGCATTGGATATATCTAAGGCGTTCGACAGAGTTTGGCATGCTGGCCTTCTATGTAAACTGCGGAGCTATGGTATAACTGGACATTTGTTTGAACTAATCCAGTCATTCCTCTCTAACCGCACAATGAAAGTGGTATTAAACGGACATGCCTCTCAGAACTACCATACAAACGCAGGTGTCCCCCAAGGCTCCATCTTAGGTCCTACATTCTTCCTGATATATATTAATGATCTCCCTGATTCCATAAGAACCCAAATAGGTTTGTACGCCGATGACACCACAGTTTACTCTCGCCTCCAACAAAAATCTGGTGTAGGCGTCAAAGCTAAACTTGCAGCCGAGATTGAAAATGACCTCCAATCCATATTGGACTGGGGTAAAAAATGGCTAGTAAATTTTAATGCTTCTAAAACGAAGCTACTGTCAATTAACCATCATCGACAATCTCACCTACCTCCCATTAGCATGGACCAGGCTTGCCTCCCAGAGAGTAAAACACTACGCCTCCTTGGTCTCACACTTTCAGCGGACCTCAAATGGAATGACTATATCGAATCCATTGCTAAATCCGCTGCTATGAAAGTCGGTTCTCTGTGTAGGGCCCGGAAGTTTTTTCCGTCTAAATCTATCCTGCACATTTACAAATCTACCATCCGCCCGTGCATTGAATACTGCTGCCATATCTGGTCGGGTGCCCCTGCTGTTCTCCTCGGGCTTCTCGATAAGGTTCAGAGGAGGGTCTGTAATGTGATAGATACCGACTTGGCAGACCGCCTGCAGTCTCTCTCCCACCGGCGAGACGTGGCTTCGCTGTGTCTCTTCTATAAATACTTTCACGGCTTCTGCTCCGATGAACTTAGATCACTGGTGCCCCCTAAATACGAATTTGCACGAGATACTAGATTAGCAACTAGATCCCACCCTTTTACAGTGAAATCGATAAAATGCAGCCGTAACTTCTACTCCAACAGTTTCTTTCCTCGCACTTCCCGACTGTGGAATTCTCTTCCAAACGATTGCTTCCCCGACGGCTACAATCTCCAGGAGTTTAAATGTAAGGTCAATAGACACCTCCTAACACACTAACCTGCTCCCATTCTATCAAACACTCTTCCCATCTGCCCGACACTCATCCTCGCTATCCTTACTCATCTATCACCTTTCTCCTGACATTCCCTATGTCTAACCACTCCTTCTCTTTACCTTCCCCTATGTAGCCCCATGCGCAATAGTGGCAGTGGAATGCCTTGCTTGGGGTGAGATGATTAAAAAAAAAAAAAAAAAAAATGATTAACAAACCCTGCTGAAGGAGTCGGAGGAGGAGGCTGTATCCACATAGTAAACTGACTTTCATGTTAATATACTTTTCAAAATTATATCTACTCAATAACAAATTGCTTTGAAAGTGAAAATCTCAATATGATTGACATACAGTTAAAGAATTGTGTATTTTTTATATTTTCAATATAAAAAATCCATATATAAATAAAATTATTTGAAAATATTCTGTTCCTAAAGCTGCTTTCATGATAAAAACATATGCTTGATGTTACTTTAGTCCCAAAGGCATATCATAACTGTTGTAAATTATTTGTTTTTATGGTTTATCAACTCTTTGTAGGTTATTTAAAGCCAAAATATTTTTTGGATTATAAAAGTAATTCTTAGTTGCAAGTAAATATTGCATTAAGAATTTTTTGAGATAACAAGTAGTTCTACTATTTAACCAATAGTTGGGGAGAAATGGATTCATACCTTTCTCAAAGGTATATGTGCATAAGTGAATGTAAAGATTTCAAATTGGAATTTGAACTCTGCTCTCTGACTTTTCATGCCGCCTGCACATCCAGACAATCATGAAAAAAAAATAAAACATAAGAATACATGTCATGTGATGAAGACTAAAAATTTGATAAATAATTTGTGAGATGAGACAAAGTTGGCAAATAATAATTCATTTTACATTTAGTCATTCAATAAGTAAGTCAAATCATTCCTTTTTTAATGTTTCATGTGAACCAGAAGTGACTACACGGCCTTGTGGATGGTAAATTAATTTCCACCCTACAACCATTTCCCCATAAGTCTCTTGTTACTCTATTACTATTTCCATGGCAAATGTTCTGATGAGCTACATTCCTTAGTTCTACCAGTTCTGACCTTTGCAATAGGATATGGCCTAATATTCTACTTATTTAAATTTTATAGCTTAGGGGAATAACAATGAACACATGGACAAATAACGAATGAAGAAAATTCTGTTTTTTGGTAACAACAAAACAAATCATATTTATATTCATAACATGTACAAAATATGAAGTTGAAATTATGTGCTGAGCGAGTGAGTAGAGAAGGTAATTGTGACTTTAAAATTAATTGTTCATGAATTAATGTTAGAATAAATTCTCTCTCTTTTTTATGTCCAATAAAAAAGCAAGTACACAAAACAGTTTGTTGAAAAAAGGTTGCCTAAAAGTGAGTTCAAATGTGTGTAGAAAATGTTAAATGATTGTTCCTTTGAGCAAATTAATATAATTGTGTCAGTGAATAAGTAAATATGTTAATTGTATGAGTGAGTTAGTGTGTTACAATTTTGATTATGTGTTAAGAGTTACTTAACTTGGCAAAATTCAACAAACCATAGTTGCCTGGATTTCTGTGGCACTTGGTTGACGTTTTAATTCTCACTGAGAGTTTGGTCGTAGGTCCCTTTCTTTTATGCAAGTCAGGGGGACAAAACAAAGGTTAAAATTTTTGGCGCAAAATAAATCTAAACATGTTCTCACATGCCTTTGGTTTATCAACCAATCAGTGAAGACTAACTTGAGCTTCTAACTTTACATTTTTAATCCAGCGTCTATGCTAAAGAAATATGAGTTATTGTTCTGAAGTTTTGTCCTAATGTAAATTTTTTTATCTGGACTCATGACAAGTGTGATATGTAAATTGTCGTAACTGCTTTTTTAATTAAACTTTGCAAGGTGGATTCCACACCTTCATAGCTAAGACACTGGAGTGAATTATAATTTCCTTTGTATTCATTTAGTAAGAATGAAGTTCCATTAAGACAACTTTTTCCCAACAACATCTAAATACCTTGTGGAACAAGCACCCAAGAAGGTGTCTTCCAAAACACTACAATAAAAACCTCTTCAAGTCTAAGTTTAACCATTATCTCTCCAACATAACCTCATAAACGGCACTTCTTGCCTCCTCATCTTATGCTCATACAGCATCATTCAGTAACTCTCTTCCTTAAGTGGTTCTTGAGCCTTGTATAGGGTTGTGATTGGGGAGAGCTATGATAGAAAAATTTATTCTCTCATTTGTATCTCCCTGTTATGGGCATTATTATATTTGTGGTATAATAACACTGTAATTCATGAATGGGACAGAATGGCTGAAAGGAAACTTTATACTACTAAGACATAAAAACTATATATATATATTCATATAGATAGGTGTGAGTTTGTAACCCTGGGTTTCACGCTTTTGTGATCACAAAAGCGTGAAACCCAGGGTTAAAAACTCACACCTATCTATATGAATATGTCTGCTCTATCACTGATATTTTTACGCTTTTGAAACTGGGTTTCATGCTTTTGACGATCGCAAAAGCGTGAAACCCAGGGTTACAAACTCACACCTATCTATCACTGATATTGAGCACTTTTAAATAAGTACCATGCATATATAATATGTAAACAATATAATATATATAACAAATTGCATATATATATATATATATATATATATATATATATATATATTGATATTTATAATTATATACATACACTTTTCACACACACACACACACACACACACACACACACACACACACACACACATATATATATATATATATACTCATGTGTCCCATGCAGAGAATAATATATCACATATCAGTGTGTAAGGAACAACAAAGCAAAACAGTGTATAAGGAAAGACAAAAAAAGGGGGCTTATATATAATACCCATAGGGCTGGAGAGGCCATGTTTAGGAGTCCAAATTCCAACAGGTCAGATTCATCTATGTCCCAGGCAAGGACATATTCCATACATAGGAAACAGTGGGTCTTGGGTTTTCTCAAATTGAGGACTGCGGGCTGGAGTTTTATTCTTTATCTTGGAAAGATAGATTCTCAAAGGGAGATGGCATTGTGCATTTGTAAGCTGCAGGAGAGGCAGATTTAGTCTCAAAGAGAGCACCTTTTCAGTTTGCTGCCACTGTAAAACAATCTGAATTTGGCTGCTGCTTTCGTCACTGTATGGAGGGACATCACAATCCCCTCTAAAGGGAGATAAATGCCTTCTGGATCCTTCATTAGTAAAAAAAAACAAAAAAAAACTTACATTGTCATAAGCTAAAATATTACTTTTTAGGCATAGTTTTATTTATTATCATGCCTACATTCATTCTAAGATATTCTTTATATTAAACAATCTTATGGACACAGTTTGAATAAATGTATTTAATTTATTTCATAGACAAGTTTTTCATGTTTCTTTTTTACTTTTTAAAGTTAAATCACTGAATTTTTTGAAGTATTCAATTTATCTAAGCAGCCTTTTAGATTTCACATTTTAAAGGAATCTACCTTTTTTTTAAGTTTCATTTGAACCAGATATTTCATCACTTTCAATTATACAACGTGGACTCATTCATTCATTCATTCATTCATTCTGGAAAAACCAGTTTGTCTCATGAACCGTGACATGCAATTTTATTATTTCCGTAACTTTCCGTCAATTGGCGAAATAAACCGAAGATGAAGAAGAAATATGCTTCGAATGAAACAAATCAATATGTTTTAACAAAATTTAAATTTTATGAAATGTTTTAATAGAAAATAACAATTTTACTATGAGAAAAACGAATATATATATATAATTTAAAGGCCATATGAGTTTTCTGATCATAGCCGATTTTTTCCGAATGTCGACTCGGAAGTTTGTTTTTCAAGACATAACCAAAACAACCTACGTCATTGTTGTCTCGTTTTATCAGGAAATTTCTAGATCGTAGAGCGATACTGTATTTAAATAGGTTCGTTCATTGTAGACAACAGTTTTGACCAAGTCGTCAAGTAAGAAGGAGTAAGAAAAGAAAAACCGAAAATTAGAATTTTATCAAATCTATCATTGACACAAACTATCACAACGAAGAACGAGTAGCTTGACAAGACTATTCGCCATTTCTGTTTTGAAAACGACAACACAGAATTCAAACATGTCTGTTACTGTTAAAGCATACAAAGCTTCGAAAAAATCTCCCCGCAACTATACCGAAATTCGTCGTTTCGGAGTGCCAGAAGATGTCATTACGAATTATGAATATTTGTTCAAAAATATTTCAGATGTATTTCCTGGTTTGAAACAAGGCAACTTTAGTCTGCATTGGATCGGTAAGTCCATCATTCTTAGTTTTTTAAAGTACAAGTTAATGTATCTTTCTTGCGAGTAAATATTTTATTACTTTTTTCTCACGTTAATTATTGTAGATTAGAAAGAAAAATTCGACTATAAAGTCACTAGACAAGTTGAAACTAAAAAGTAATTTTTATTTCGTTACATTTGAAATGTTTCGTAGTTTCAGTTAGCATCCATTATTGCGTACTACAAACATTTTCTTTTCTAACAATCTAATTAAAAAATCATTGTGGCTTTGAGTTTGATTCATTCATAGATTTTAAATTTTGTTTTGCAAAAATAGCAAGAAGATATTTATTCTTCTTTTTGTATTAAAAAAGAAATAAGATAAGTGAATTCTAAACCAATACTTCATCATTTAATGTTCGTTAAAAAAAAAACTTAGATTTTCGTTTCTAAAACGAATGTTGACATTTATAGCATGTTCAATATGGAGCTGATAAATTCTCAGCCTTACCAAGAAGCTCTTCAAGTAAAATTATAAAATAAAAAACAAAACATTTCTGATGTTTGTCAGATTTGATTTGATTTTATAGATCGGACAGAGAACTCTTCAATACTTAGATCCTAAATCAAGGGCTCATTCGTGACATTGTGTACTGTAAGTGTAGTAATCAGTGATTTTTTTTTTTTTTTTTTTTTTTTTTTTTTAAGTAAAAAAAAAAAAAAAAAATATACTTTTCTGGTATGTGCGTTGTGGTGCAGTGGATATCGACTCGGAACGACAAATCGGGATGCCAAGTTCGAATTCCTGTTGAATTCCTTACATTCACTTACGCACAAATACCCTCCGTCTCATCATCTCATCTCTCCAGTTATGGGTTAGAACAGATTTAGTTCTATAGCCTTGGCTGTCAACCAGTCTACCACAGAAAGCAATGGCAACCTACTGCGGGAAGTTCTTACTTTTGCGTTTTCCCAGTCAGTCATGTCGCTTTCGAGACATGATCGCCCGAAGCGTGTATCACGTATGGCACTTTAACTGACTATTATTTTTTTGTATTATTCAGTTTTTAAAAACCTAACTTTCAAAAGTAGAAAACAATAACTGTATTAAAATTATAAAAATGACTTCTTAATTTAAATTATTAAGCCGAAAAATCGTAACGTTATGGAAAATTTGAATTTATCAAAAAATCTTTTTTTAATATTTTTATCGAAATATGAAATGTTCAGTTTTACTTTTGTTGGACATCATCGAATTTATTTGTAACTTTTACTTGTTTCTAATTTCTTAAAACACATTTTTGTTTTTAAAATTTTCATCGCTAGAACGATTTTTATAGAAAGGTAAACAAAACCAAACATTTAAAAATACAAAATATTACTAAAAAAAACCGTCATTGCATGTCATATTTTCGAATTCCTTATTTTCTTCAAAGCATGCAAGTTGTCGCGACCTGTCATGATTTTTATTACGCACTTGTGCTTGACTTGATTGATTTTCTTGTTTTTATCTATTATCACGAATATTTCTGATTAGAACTAAAAAAATTAATCCTATTTTTGGTCTCAGATACTTGAAATTGTTTATACCGGAAAAGTTCTCTTAAAGCAGGTTGTCTGCAGTTTTCTAAAAATATTGGAACAAGAACTTTGATTCAAGATGGAAATTGTAATCGAATTCCTTGTTCTAACATCTTTACTTTTAGTTATTTTTTTTTTTTTTTTTTTAGTGTTTGTGTGTTTACAAAGCAATGGTTGCTAGCTACATTGGTAGGCATTCAGTTTCTAACTCTCTTGTCAAGAGATACAAAAACTAATGACAACAAACTCTTTCTTTTAACGTCAGGTCAACTTGACCACAGTAAGCAACATTTACGCTTGGTTAGACATTGTTTACATTTTCAGTATTTAGGTGGGCCCATTCAATTTTTCATGACTATAACCTCCATTCTTAGGAAACCACTCAGAAAATGATATAAAGGAAAACTCAACACGTCATTTAAATTGGTTATAATTCATTTCAATGAGCTAAATTAGCTAAATTAGCTCATTGAAATGAATTATAATTTATAACCAATTTAAATGACGTGTTGAGTTTCCCTTTATAAATATCATATTGCTCTGGATAACATCCATTGGGCTCTCTAATAACACTTAATATTTTATTTTTCTTAGAACTTTCTTACATTTGTAGAAAAATAAATAACCTTAAAATCTTTGTGTTCAAAAAAATAAAATCTTTCCTTTTTTTTTTTTTTTTTTTTTTTCCGAAGTTTCCAAAATTTCCTTCAGTGTCTTTTTTTTTTTTAATTCATCCTGTTTATACATATATATATAATTTTTTTTTTTTTTTGTAAATTTATAGATTATAGAAAATTTGCTACTTTTATTCATCAAGGCATTTTGTCTTCAAAAACAAAGACATCTCTAAATGTTCAAGTTATCTGAAAAAAAATGGAATATGGCATTTGAATTTTGTTCACATATTTTACTAAAATAATTTTAGGAATTTTTGATTTGCTAAAAACAAAAATCATATTTTCTAAACCTGTTTTTCAGATTGTGATGATGATCTCATCAGGTTTAACACTGATGATGAACTTCTGGAAGCACTGAATTCCAAGAAAGGACCATATTTCAAAGTTGTTGGTAAGATTTAAACTTTTTCCCACCCTCAGCATTAGAAAAAAACAAAATTAACTAAATAAATATTGACTCTAAATATTGTTTGCTTTGACCAAAAAGATATAAAATTTTCATTTTTATAAGGAATGTGACTTAAACATGGCTGGTTATTTTTTTATGAGAAAATTGTGAAATAACTGGCACTTTTACTTAGGGGTAGGTGCCTACACTCATTTTTTATATGTAAGTTTTAAATTTTTAATAATAAAAGTTTTCTTGAAGCTTTCATTTTAGCTTTAATCAAAGGTTAAACGATGAAAATTACCAATTATAGTAAGCAATTCTATTGATTGGAATCTCAACTTTTTGAGTTTTCAAAGTTCAATTTCTTTTTTCCATTCATTTTGACAGTTGACAAGTTTGTAAACAAAAGTTAATTCTGGGTTTTTTAAAATTTTGCAAAAATAAAATGTACATCGGTGTCACATTACTTTTAGAAAATTAGTAAATTTAAATTAATCTGACTTACACAAGTATTACATGTTTCTAGCATTAAATTTAAAATAAAAGTATTTCTTGATCATGGAGGTGTAAAGTGATTGATAACAACCAGATGTAGTGATAAACTGAGTATGGTTGACCAAAATTGACATAATTGTCCAAACTTTTTTCCTGTAAGGAGAAGAAACATTGAAACGTGTGACCTTTTTAATGTAACACAGAAAATACCACACTTTAAAAATATTCCATTACATTAAAAAAAAAAATTAAAATTAATTTAAAAATCTTTTGGCTCGTGGATTTGTATTAATCTTTTCAATTTTCAATTAGTAAATATAGTCTTCACTTAATAATAACCCCTAACCACAACAAGGATTTGAAGAACTTGAAAATATTTTTGAAACTTTATAAATTATTCTAATTAAAAATGAAAACAATTCTTGTAAAAATTTATTATTCATAAAAAAATTTTTTATTCAGATTATAATGTTCTTTATATATATATATATATATATATATATATATAAATTTGGAAATGAGTTATTTCTAAATTTAAAGCAATTAAAAGATTATCTAATGAACTAATGTCAGTTTTATTGCATTTTTTTTATTTTAATATTCAGAGCAGATTTTCAGAAAAACAGCCAACTGTTTGAAAGAAAAAAAACAAACAAAAAAAAATTAGATGACTTACATTCCTCAAGGAGTCCTGCTAATAAAACAAATTTTTGATACAAAATTTAATTTTCATGAATTTACATAGAGGAGTGATAACAGATGTTTTTTTTTTATTTTATTTTTACCAAGATTTTATAAGAAATATGATTTCAAAAATAATTTCATTCATTTGTATATAAGTCCTAAAAGCTTCATGAAAATCTGACAATTATGATTTTTGCAGGAAATTTCCAAATTGTGTTTTTCACCGGAAAAAAAATGACTTTCATAATATTACATTATACTTATTCTGGTAGCCATTTGGTTACCTACTGACGAAAAAGAAATGTTAGAAAAAATGAAAAATCTTTTAAAAATAATGAAAAATTATTAATAACAACAAATATTTGGACGATAAAACTTTGTTTTTATTAAGTTTGGTACCTTTTTTCTTCATGCTACGCTGTTTGTTCAGTGAATTAGTGGAGGTACCTATTAAGTGAGGTTGTCATTGTACACTTCACAAGTAGTATGCAGGAATAACTTTTTTTTTTTTTTTTTAATCATCTTGCAATTAACTTCCTAAAGTATATAAATATTTCTAAAAAAAAAAAACAATGCAAATTTTTTTAGTTTGATTTGAGAATCTTTTCATTTCACTGCAGTGAAGTTGCTTATAATTTATGTCCTTTTCTTTGCTAAAAAAGTCTATGTAACAGAAACCACAAATTGCAATAACGAAAAAAATTTAAAAATAGTATGTACACATATAAAATTTAGAAGTTCCAACAAATGCTGATCTTGTAAATTATATTTTCCTGCAGTTCTTGAACATGCTCCTAAAGCTTCACCTGAAGATGGCGAATTACACCTTGGAGTGACATGTGATGGCTGTGATTCTCCTATTCGTGGTCCTCGTTACAAGTGTCTTATGTGCCAGGATTATGATCTGTGTCGTACTTGTGAATACAAGTCTCTGCATGCTGAGCATCCAATGATAAAACTTCCTACTCCTGGCTCTTTTCCCAACTTCAAGGTAATTATTTCCATTTAGCTTCTCTGTACACATTACTTTTTTTTTTTTTTAACAGTGGTAATATTTTAGTTCTTTATTAAGTCATGTATGCTTTAGTCAATGATCAGATATTACTTGAAAATTTTTTCCCTCAAACAATACCTTTTCTCTATATTAACTTTGTATGATGTGTAAATTTATAACACATTTTCTCTATAAAACTGCTAGATCTAAAAGTTTTAATCCACTATGAGGACTATTTATGTGCCATATTCTTTTTAGGATTCAGATAATCATGGCTCTTCACAACTCCTATCTTTTGTAGCTCTAAACCATGTTTGTCTTATCCTTCTCAATTCCTGTTCTACCATAAACTCATTAGGTAGAGTACTGTGTCGTTCTCAAAACCCTCTTTCCTCATATGTCCTGGAAATTTCAATTGTCTCTTTCTGATGATAGTGTCAGTTTTGTTTTCATTTTCTTTAAAATTTTCTTATCTTCTACATGTTCTATCTATGGTATTCTCGACAATCCTTCTGTAGAACTATATCTGTTCCTCAAGTCTCCTTTGTCTGTGAGAAAAATGCCTAGCATTCACTGCTATATAGAAGAATTGATACTGCATAACAATTCGGCACAGTTTTCTTTGTTTCTTATTACTTTGTTTTAGTTTTTGAAAGGCATCTTTTGCTATTCCAATATGTGTCCAATTTTTTGCCTTTTTTTTAACAATCTCAAGGTAAATAAATTTCTGTGCTTATTTGATTTTGACTTCTCCAATTCATGGCTTGCCTCTTTGGCCGAACCTCTTACTAACAACCTCAGTTTTTTACAATTGAGTCCTTTATTCCCACTTTTCATTAATTAACTAATTAATGGATTGGAGAAGTCAAAATCAAATAAGTATAGAAATCTATTTACCTTGAGATTATAATAAAAAAACAGCCAAAAATATGATGAAAAACTGAAGACAGTATTTCTTGCTTGCCGTCAAGATTGTGCGTCTATGTTAAGATTGCATCTACCAATAATAATTCTGATAGGACTTGTAGATCTCTGAAGATTACCGATGTTGAATAAATTCAGTGAGATGTATTCTTGTCTTATGTCCCCTTTTTATTTTTGTCTACTTAATTCATTTTCTATCTGGAGACAGTTTGTTTCCAGTAAATGTTTTGAATTTTTCTAATATATTTTTTCTAATAAATCAGCTTTAGCAGTCGAATTTGATCTTTGTGACTTAGCTTATGAAATGCTTTTGTGTAGTTTATTAAGCCTAGTTATAAATACATTTTGCATTTGTATTGCACACTGAGGACTAGAATAACAGATCCTGTTAAAGAAAGGAAACCCATTTCTTGTAACTACCAAACTTCTCCTTATATAAGATAAGCAAAAATGTCACAGTATATGCTGGTTATTCTAAACAGAGTAATATTTTTTTCTGTAGAGAAAATCAGAATTTTTCTTGTTTTGAATGGTATTTCACATGTCATGGTAGCACTAGTATTCTGTATTTGTAATGAGCAAAAAGATAAATTTCAAATTTTCTCTCCCCATCCCCTCTTGATTTCAGTCCTGGTAAATGTGATTTATATGTTAAGTACTCAATCTCCTTTGAAACCAGTGTTGTAAATCTCTTTGATTTCAATTACTGCAAATATTAAAGTGAAAATGCTTCTTCTATAGTTGTGAGGATGATTATAGGAAGGATTTATGTAAAAAAAAAAAATAGAATTGTTTAAGAGTTGGTATATCTGTTTTCAGACTCATTTTTTCAATGGTAATGGTGACTGTTGTGGTTCATTTGGTACAACCTCTGCTCCTGGTGGTTGTTCCTTCAGTACCTCCTTCTCTACTACTTCTTCTTCAAGTAATGACAAACCAAAGGATGAGAAGAAAACTACTGATGATAAGAAAGATTCAAAAAAGGCTCCTGAATATTCACCCAATATGTTTCAACATATTGGAGAACACCTTTCTTCTGTTCTTAACCCATTTGGTAAGCTTATTTTTTCTCTTCTTTGCATTATTTACATATCTCCTTGACTACTTTCTTTTAACCCTTTTTATGTCTTGTTTTTTATGAAACACTAAAAAAATATTAATCTTTACTGCAAATTTGTAGTCTGGAAATTTATTTTATTAAGGAAATAGTTTTCCTTCTCATTTTCAGTTGCATACATGAGGGGATGCTAAAAAATATTGTTTGATCAGGTTTTTCAAAGAGTTGATCAGACCAAGAACTTTTAGCACTCCTTCCTTTTATAATGATTATTCACACTGGGATCAAAATTCTGGATAAATTGTCTGATGTTCTTGTATTCTAGTATTTTCAACAATTTGTCATCAAGTACTAGTTGTTGCCAATATGATACAAGCTTTAGTTGGTTATGTCCTGGCATGTTTTAATGAATAGTTGTGATTATTTCATCTTTGTCACCTAAGATAACTAGTTTTACTAATTATTATTTAAGTTGTTGAAAACATTTTAAGAAAATTTATTAATTAATAGAAGTAATATTTAAATTCATAATAAAAAAAAATTTTAAATAAATTTTACTGTAGCAAAGGTTATTAAAATTTATCTATGAAAGGTAGTGATTTTTTAGTTTGTTTTCTCCATATTAGAGGGAGTATTGCTAGAAGTGTTAAACAATTCTTGTTCACACAAAACCTGTCAGTAATTGACTAAATACAAGAATGATAACAGAAAAAATTCTTTACATTTACACATCTCATGAGTAAATGGTGTTTACTATTTAGGTTTTCTGTTACAGTTTGTTTCAACAGATATGGCTAAATTTAAAGAGCTTGAGTTGGCCTCATTAAATTTTATTCATATAACATAACAAAGCACAATATTTGAGTTATGAAGTTGTAACAGAATTCTAACTAGTAAATTAAAACTACAGGAATTTTTTTTAAGGTTATTAAATTTGTGTTGAAATGTGTTAACGTGACTGTTATTAGAACAATGAACAAAAGTTTGTATATTCATTTCACTTGGTTGAACTAAATTCACCTGTGTAAATAATTGCATATTTGGTCAGCAGTCCCTCGATTATACAAGTTTCATTAAAAACTGACAATGTACTGCAGTCAAGTTTTTTTGGGTTTTTTTTTTCTTCTCATAATTTTCATTTCTCAACATAATTTATGTAAAAATTTTCTGTATGTCAAAAGTGCTTTCAGCTACACTTTTAGCCATTATCAAGGTTTTATCTTTACTTTTAACTGAATGTATGGATTGTTTTATGTAGGTACCTAGTTATAGGAAATTTTTTTCCAAACAAATGCTGAAGTAGGATCATTGAAAATGGTTATCATTGGAAATTACCAACCAGGATACCTATATGGAAATGTTAAAATACATAAACCCAAATATCCAATATGATCCATAATTTCACAGATCCCAACATCACCTCTTTACCAGTTGTCAAAATTCCTCAATAATATCATTACTCCATATCTATTTACCCATTATAGCATCAAATCAACTCCTGAATTACTCCAAATCCTTAAAACTGCACAACCAAACTAAGGCATTTTAGCTTCCATCCATTAAATCTAACATTCTCAAAAAAGTTATTACATACCTACACAACTGAAGTTCTCTTCTATGGCCATAATGACAATATTTACACTCAAACTAATGGTGTTAGAATGGGAAACCCACCAGTCCATGTTTCTCTAATACATGTCCCAAGTAGAAAACAAGATGTTAAAATTTAAAAAAAATAAAAACTACATTAGAAATTCTTTTTCTCCTTAACTTTGCCCAAAAACGGGAGTTTATTTTTCTTTTTTGTGGAGTCTATTAACAATATATTCACTATTGTTCCTTGATCAAAATTATTGCTAAATCCCAAACATTAGATATATAGCTTAAAAATTTTAGCATCAGAGCATCTTGAAGTTTGACTACATGTTTTTTCATTTTGCTAAATAAGTTTTGCAAAGAATTTCTGAAATTCGCCACTTCAAGGGTATTACATGTACAGATTATCAACTTAGTGACAGTAGTTAGTGTCTCAGTCAGTCAGTTAAGTGCCATACGTGATGCACACTTGGGCGATCATGTCTTGAAAGAGTTAGTGTCTACTGTAGATTATAAAAATATAAACAGTTTAAGTGTTTTCATGTACTTCTATTTTTTAAGGAACTAAAAATAGGCAAAATGCTATCCTCTTGAGAGTTTCACATTTACAAAGTGTGTCAAATACAGCATCCAAATTAGTTTTCCTGTCATTTTGAATTTTTTTTAACATCCTTAAAATTGCCTATTTTCATGACTTCAGTAAACTAGTTAAGCAGTTTAAGAAATTTTTTTTATATTTTTACCACAAAGATTTGCATGTATAAAGATTTTATGACAGAAGTTTCATTTTGTGGATAAATTTCTTTCTAAAACATTTTGCTGCAACAATTTATACAAAACCAGTTTTGTTGATTTGAGCATCTTATAAATTTTTTTTTTTTTTTTTTTTTTTTTTTAAATCATTTCACCCCAAGCTAGGCATCAACACCACTGATGTGCAGGGGGTTACATAAGAGTTAAAGTTTAGGCAGGAGAGTGAAGACAGACGAACCAGCTACAGTGGGTGAAGGAGAAAGCGCAAGAGAAGGATGTGAAGACAGTTGTGAAGGTAGAAAGGAAAAGAACGGGATACACCGGGTGATGTAGAAAGGTCTGAAGTTGAGTGGATAAGAGATGGAAATTGACTTTGCATTTAAATCCATGGAGGTTATAGCCATCAGAAAAACAAGTATATGGAAGGGAGTTCCACAGGCAGGAAGCACAAGAAAAGAAGCTGCTGGAATAGATTTGTTACCTGCATTTGGTTGATTTAACTGTAAAAGGGTGATACTTTGTTGCCAGTCTGGTTGCCTGAGTAAATTCTTGTTAAGGGGTCACCAGTGACCCAAGTTTGTCAGAGCAGAAGCCATGAAAATATTTATAGAAGAGAAAGAGGGAAGCCACATCCCAATGATGAGAAAGTGGCTGGAGTCGAGCTGCTAGTTCAGGACCAATCACATTACAGATTCTCTTTTGAAGACTGTTGAGAACACTGAACTGAACAGCAGGGGCACCTAGCTAGATATGACAACAGTATTCTATGCGCAGTTGATTTGTTTATGTGCAAACTGGATTCAGGCAGAAAAAATTTCATGGCCTGACACAGTAACCAACCTTTTAGCTGTGGATTTAGCTATTGATTCAATGTAATTATTCCACTTGAGGTTGGAAGATAGGGTAGGGCCAAGTGTATTGTTTTCAGGGAGACTTGCTTGGTCCATGCTTGTGGGTAGCAGGAGAGATTTCCTGTGATGGTTGACAGATAGGAGTTTCATTTTAGAAGCATTGAAATTTACGAGCCACTTCTTACCCTAGTCCACCACTGAGTGAAGGCCCTTCTCAAGATCAGCAGCAAGGTTGTTTTTCTGCATCGCCAGATTTCTTACTGATGCGAAAAATGAGAAAATATGAAGCTGAAACCTCTATATGCTAATGTCATATGCCTGCCTTGATGATAACCATTAAGATGACTACATGTCGATTCGGGAATATTTACATTTCTACATCTATGGATAGATACGGGTTATCTCTCCTAGATCATGACAAATGGAAAATAATAAACAAAAATAAGCAAATAAGATCATTTTCAATTGATATAATCGAACTGTAATCTTCCCAGATCTGCTTCAATATCATCACATGCACTGACCAACAATTCAAGGATGAACGACAAGGCAAAATGATTTTTGATATAAAGTTTTAATAAGTAACAAAGTCTTAAAATTAAAAAAAAATATATATGAGTATGAATAAGTGTCCAATGACCTGGACCTCAAAACTTATATTTGGATACCCAACTCAGTCAAAATAACAATTTACGACAAATATCAACAAATATGAATGAATACAGGTGAACACAAATGCAAGAGATTAACACAAAATAAAATGGGGAGAACCATATAATTATGAGCACATGTGGTATGTTTGTGGTAACATAATATACGTGGAAGTGTATGCGTATTCTAATATGGGCCTAAGAATATAACTTATCTTTGTCAGTTCCTTCTCTCTTATTTTACTGACTTTTCTTTTTTCCTCTTTCTTTATATAACTTCGGACTCAAACATGGTCCACTTGAAATTTATGTATCTGTGACTCTCTATTTTCTTTCAGTTGGCTGTCATATTTTCAGCATACAAATATTCTAAAATATCTGCACTCTTCTTTATTTCTTTCTTCAAACAAGTCTGCAGTTTCTTCTCTTCAATATCTTTTTGTTCACATGTTATCTACACTGTACTATCTTTCATTCTTTTCTTGATAAATGACTCGGCTTCGTCTTCTTTCTCTTCTTTTAACAAATAAGAATCAGCATACAAATAACATTGCAGTTTATTCTCTTATCCTTTCTTCATTGCTCTTTTTCCTTCTTTGATAAACGATTGAGTGTCGTCTTCTTCTTGTTTTAATGAATAAGAATTTATAAGTTCGTTTTCTTATCCAGAGTTGCTTAAGATGGATTGGTCAAATTACGCTATTATCTCAAATGCGTTTTCTTTTTCATTTATAAGTTATCAGCGCTCAGCAATCATGACTTGCTAATCCAAGATTTGATCTTCAACTAATTTCCAATCTCTGCTTTCCACGTGACTTGACTTTGATGCAGATTCTAGCTCCTGCTGCTTCACAACCTCATGTCTAGCCTCTGTCTATTTCCTGTCTAGACGTTTGTTACTAAGGGTGTCTGGGTCAACCAACCTTGACCTGCTATCCCAAAATTGACTTTAGGTTCAAATGGTTTATCTTATGATCTACGAAACTTTTCACAAAGAAAATAAACCAGGGACATTTGAAATGAGGATTCTACTAGGTAATTCAAATTTTAAATACATGCCAGGATGTGCGTTGTGGGACAGTGGATATTGACTCGGAACTACAAATCGAGGAACCAAATTCAAATTCCAGTTGAAATCCTTGCATTCACTTACACACAAATACCCTTGGGAATGGTATTAATCCATCTCTTTTCCTTCCAGTTATGGGTTAAATAATAGGATAGATTAGGTTCTTTAGCTTTGGCTGGCAACTAGTCTATGGCAGAAAGCAATGGCAACCTACTGCAGGATAACCATCTAACCAGTCAGTCATGTCTCTTTTGAGACATGATCGTTCAAAGCATGTATCATGTATAGCACTTAACTGACTGACTGAAGTCAAAATGCATCATTATTTTTTCATGCTAAGCAATTTTATGGATACTCAAAAAATACATAAATCAAGTCTCCCCACCCCAATCACATTACGGATATTTCTAAAGGAAGTACAAATATTTAGGTTTAGTCCTAACAGTTGATACTTTTAGTCATAAATCAGCATTTTAACTAGCAACTTTTAATATTACGATCTATTCAAAACTACTAATATCGTTGTTCTATAATTTGTCATTTTTAGAAATAAATGAAAATTTTATTTTGTGTAAAATGTGCATTTAAACATTAAAGGTTCTTCTGTTGCTAAAATAAAAATACATTATACTTTTTCAATGAAATATAAAATAGTTTGGAGTAAATACGGATCTAAATACTGGTACCATTTTCTAATGAACTCTTTTGTCCACCAATTATTAACCTTAGAAAAAACAAAATAGCTGATACTTTTCACACTTCCATGTTACACTTGTCAATATGCTTTCTCTAAAATCCCTATATATAGTCCTTCACAAGTGGTCAATTGAAATCACTTAGGATGTTTTGATTCATAATAGCTCAGACCAAAATTTGTCAGCTTGTGTTACAAATTATAACCTGTCAAAGAATAATTTGGCCTATTCAGGCTCAGCTTTTCTTGTAAAGTTGAGGATATATATTTTTTTTTTCTTTCCAAAGGTTGATATGGTTTAAAGTTTGAATGGTTACTTGATCATGTGAAATATTGTGATAAATCCTGGCATATCAACTGAATTATTATTAGTGGTACCATCATGTGTATGGATAATTTTTTTTTTTTTTTTTTTTTTTTATAACTGCATTCCGTTATTTCTTTCTTCCCTTCTGATTTAATTTCCCTTTTGTCTTGCAGGGATTGATTTGGATATGAAGTTGGAAAAAGAAGGCCAATTTCAGAATGTATTTACAGGCCGGCCCTTTGGTCCACATGGTCCTTACCCTCACCCTCCATTTGGTGCTCATGGTCCTCCTCCACCATTCCCTGCACCTTTCGGCCCTCATGTCTCTGCTCCTAGTGCTCATGTATTTACATCTGGGCCTCATGTTTTTGCCCATGGTCCTGAGGGGTTTAACACTTCTTCTGAAACCAATGCCAAGATTGCAGCCAATGCTGATAAGATTGCAAGAGCTGCAGCTACTGCAGCTGCGGAGGCAGCAGCTGCTGCTAGTCGTATTTTTACTTCTAACTGCAATAAAACTGCAGACTCCACTGAAGAAGCAACTCCAGCTGCAGCAGCTGCAACAAAATCAAATGAAAAAGCAGCTGAATCTCCAGTGTCTCAGCCAAAGTCCCCAACCCCTATGGACACTGCTTCATTGGATGAGACAAATTTGAAAGAATCACCATCAACAGATAGCACAGTATGTAGATAATTATTTTGTAATTGCTTTTAAGTTTAAGGGGTTTTTTGGGGGGAAGGGTATATTCTTTGTAAATCTAATATCTGTAATTATAAAATTTATTATTCCCTAGCTCATTGACAGGAAGATTTTCTCTTACAACACTAATTTTGTCCTGCTTTCAGAATGCTGATGGTTGGACAATGCTGAGCCCAAATTCTAAAGGTGAAGATGGAATTGAGGGACGCACACCTGCACCTTATGGATTAGTGAGCAATAGCATCAAGCAAGACAATGATCTTTATTATTCAGAAGGTAAGCAAAGGTTGCTATTTACTTTGAGAGAATTTTTTTTTTTTTTTTTTTTTTTTTTGAAACAAGAAGTTACTTCATGGCCCAGGTTTCTACCTTTCAGTGTTTTCAGGCAATTTACAATAACAAGGATTTTACCTTTTTTTTTTTTTTTTTTTTTTTTTTTTTTTTTAAGCATTCACATAACAAGGATTTTTTATGGACACACAATTTTCAAAATTAGAAGTTACTTAAAGGTCTTACAATCATGAATGAAAGTGTTCTATGATTCTAGTAGGTATTTATTGGTATGGTTACAATTGGACATAATGTCTGTTCTTTCATTTAATAATTCATTTTTGTCTGAGAACAACATAATAGCCAATTTTTCCTCCTGGCACAATCTGCATATTTCATCAGTGTTGTAAGGTTTGGCTGTTTTTATTATACTCCAGGTTTATACTAATTAAAATAATATATATATTTACGCTTTTGAAATTGATTTTCATCTTTAAATAAATAAATAAAATTTATTTAAAGGTTATCATAAACATTTGATACCTTAAGTTTAGTTAAAATAGAAATAATTTACATTTACAAGAAAGTTAATCTACTCTTTTCTGTCTATTGTAGGAATTTCCTCCCATATTGAGGTGAAAAATAAAATCGATGTTAGTCATTCATTACAAAATTCACTAGGCATATATATATATATTGAGTGTCAACTCCCCGCTCCCATCTCTAAATGAAAATGTTAGTTATCTTTTGTAACTAAAGTCATTTGTTTATAAAAATGTGATGTATATATCTCAAACTCACACACTTGGTGCTGTCCTATCAGTGAGGAACTGTGTGTGTGTATGTATATATATATATATATATATATATATATATATATAATTGTACTTGAGAGATCCACTTTAATGCAAAATATTTTCTTTAAATTTTAAATCTTTATGGTTGTGTTATTTTGATCATGATAATTTTTTTTTCTTTCTGCAGACCCCAAAGTAACAGATGCATTGGATCAGATGATGAGTATGGGTTATAGTAATGAGGGTGGTTGGCTCACATGTTTGCTGACAGCTAAAAATGGAGACATCAGTGCTGTACTGGACATAATCCAGAACAATGTGCAGAAATAAATTATTTTACCCCAGTTATTGTTCCTCATCTCTTATTTTGAGAAGAGGCAGCATAAAACATGTTAAGGTTTTTTTTTTTAAATTTGTGAAATACTGTAATAGAACTGAAATGTGTGTGTGTGTGTATGTATGTGTGTGTATATATATATATATATATATATATATATATATATATATATATTGTTATCTTTTGGTTGTTTTGGTTTTCTAACTTGAGAAATTAGCAATGCCTACATACAGTTGCCAACAACCAAGAGATGAAGACAAATTTATTTTGATATGCAATTTTAACATTTTTAAGTAGCTCTTATTTGAACAGTATATTTCTTGTATTATATGTGGTAAAAAAAATTGCTAAGATCTTTTCTTGCCACTAATTGCCATTAAGTGGGAGAAATAAATGTTATATATATATGAAAGCTTCCATATATATATATATATATATATATATATATATATATATATATATGGAAGCTTTTAAATTGGTGTAAGCAAATACAAAATTTATTTTGATCTGGTTGCAAATTCATTGAAGCTAACATGTATGTATGAAAATATATATATATATATATATATATAAATTGATAAATAAATATACATTTTTCTTTTGTTCCAAAGTTGTAATCATCAAATAGTCTGCTACTTTGGTTATTCTTGTATTTTAGTTTTTATTCAATAAAGATATAAACTTAGAGTTTGTTTGCTTTTTTACTTTCCCAGTGGAAGTGTGAGTCAAACCCACTATTTTGTGAAAATTACTAAGAAATTATGCTGTGACATTTAACTAAAACCTTTTTGTTACAAGGCTTTTAAAAACAAAATCTGAAACCTCTGTAAACAAGTGATTTCTCAATCTGGATAATGATTGTCCTTGTTCCACTGTCCATGTCTACAGATATCTTGTTCTATTTTGTATTGCTAGCTAAGTTTTCAGTGTTTGTACTACCCAGGATTGAACTCACAATTACTATGACACCAAATTCACAAACCAATGATTTAATCTACCAGCATACTGTCTCATGGCACAATCCTGGATCTAAATGTCTGAAAAAGGCTGGCAGGTGCAAAAGCTGAAGCCATTCATCGAGCTCAATAAAGAGCATTGTTGCCATTATAATAGAACAGATATTGTTTTGAAAGAGATTTTACTTGAATGATGCCTAAATATCTGCTAGACTGCATCTGAAATATTTCAACTGTAAAAGAATACAAAATACTTGATCCAACAAATTTAATCTTATATTGGGCCAAAAATTTTTCACTACTTTCTTATGTGCATCATAATCAATAATATATATATATATATATATATAATCACTCACTACAAAGATTCAATATAGAATCTACTATATGGGTGGTAGATGTCATGTTCTCTCCGTTATATATTAGATAATTAAGATTAGACTCTTTTTCTTTTCTCTCCTCTCTCTTTTCTCTCAAGCCTTGTCGAATTATCAATATTTATATTTATTTATCCTTACAAAAAAAAGCCTTGAACCAAATTTGCTGGTATAATTATCGTATTAAGACATACTCCAGCTGGCTGCCTCCACGATGTTGTATTAGTTTTCGCAAATCTGGACTGAGACATTCCACCATGCTATAAGCAAATTCTCTTCTATACACCCAGAAAATATCTGAAAAAAAAAAAAATTTATCATTTAATAAATAAGTTTATTTATAATTACAATAATAATTGCAAGTTTTAGTGAAATATTAGCCTGCCTTCTACTTTGAAGTTCAATTAGCTGCAAGTTATTTCCCTCTTACTAGAGCAAATCACTGTCACGCACAACTCTGAATTTAAAAACTACAGGCAGCAACAAGGAACCACTCCACTGTCTTTCCCCCAATCAATGCAGATATTAAAGAAGACTGAAGAGTTATGATCACCTATATCCTGAAGGTGTTTGAGGATAATGCAACTAGTGCCCTAAAAACTTTATCATAAGTCATAATTGATGAAAAAGGTACCCATAGTGAACTTGGGAAATTAAATGTAATACCCAGACGACTACAATGAGTTACATAAAATACAAATGTGTAGACATTCTATTTGTATTCTTATAATGCATGTTTTAACTCTACAGATTCAAGCAGTTTTGACACACAAATATAGTAAATCTCTGTCAGGTATTTAACTTACCATCGTCAACAAGTGTTTGCAAGGACTTTTTCAACATTGATGCTTGTTCTCCAAAGTAGCTCCTTTTCAAACTGACGTCTTTTACTGGTTTTTCTGGTTTCTTCAAGGATGCTGTTTTTGTTTTTGATTTAGCAAACTTTTTGTCAAAAGATTCTTTATCAATGTCCAATTTAGCCAGGAATTTTCCTCTACCTCCAGATTTTAAACAATCCTGGCCCATTCTGAAATTAGAAACTATAGCTTAAGATTTAAAAATTTTTCTTGGGAGTTGATGAGATCATGATATAATATATACTCCCCAACCCATTTAAAAAAAAAAATAAAAATAAATAAAATTTAAAAATACTCTCTTCATTTTATATGTAAAATTGAAAGTAGATCAAAGTTTATCCAGAACTTGAACCAGTTCCAACTCTAAGAGTTTAATATAGTTATTTATTTGCATTTAAACTATCAAAATATATAAAATGGTTAGAATTGTCAAGAAAGTACTCAATAGTGAATTATTAGAGAAACAATGGTCAATGAATTAATAAAGGTTCAAATGGCTTTTTTTTCTCTCTCTCTCTTTTTTTTTTTTTTCAAGTGCCTTCTAATCTTCATACCACTCGTGCATGTAACAATTAAGTTATAACTGAACTTATATCTGTAAAAGGACTATTAATAAAGACAAGGAAAACATTTCTTCAATGGCGTGTTCCATCCTCTGTCAAGGCAAACATAAGGATTTTATTTTGCAACAAGTGTGTGGTGTAATGGATATTAACTCCAAATGAGAAATCAGAACGCCAAGCATGAATTCCAGTCAAATTCGTGTCATTCATTGCACACAATTATCCTTGAGAAAAGGTAGTAATCCATTTCTTTTCCCTCCAGTTATGTATTGAATAGCAGGACAGATTGGGTTCTATAGCCTTGGTTGGCAACCAGTCTACTGAAGAAGTTGACAACCTACTGCCAGAAAAGCTTCTGCCTAGTCTTGAAAGAGACCTAACCACACAAGCGTGTATCACATGACAGATTTATAAGCAGACTTAAAAATGTTATTAGTTTTCAAGAATTTTTGAATTTAAGAATGCTCATAAATATTCATCATGCTAAGCAAGTTAATGACTAATAAACAGAAGTAAGTAAAAGTTGAATTAAAAAAAAAATTATTAAAATTATTATTTTACTTGGAGAGAAATTTGAAAAAATCTGGAGTGCAGATTTACATTTTAGTGAGATTCAATAGCAACACTTTCAAATATCTCATTTCCTTAAAGAAATACTTCTTTCCCAAGCCAGCATATATGACTATAAAGATTTTTCAAAATGGACTTGATTTTCATACTCAGTGTGAAAAAGATATCACAGAAACATGTGCCCATTCACAACCACCGATGGTCATGGCCCATTTGCCCAAGAACATTTGGGTTGGAAAAATGTTGACTAGTGTTATTTATACATAAATTTATAACATGATCCTTAGCGTATCCAGTCAACCTCCCTGATCTTTGGCTAATTCTGCCCACACTGTGTTGTTAATTTCAGCCAAAACAGAACAACTTATTACCACTTGAGGAGGATGGACCAGACTTGCAAGGGATTGGTACATACACTGTGTAGATTTATATATATATTGAATAATTACAAGCAAGTCAAAACAACTGACAGAAAAGAAATATCAGTTGGCTGGTATTCTTTTTTTTAAATCATTTCACCCCAAGCAAGGCGGTACAGCCACTAATGTGCAGGGGGCGACATAAGAGAGTTAAAGTTTTAGGCAGGAGGAGAGTAAAGAGAAAGACAACCAGCTACAGGTTGTGAAAGAGAAAGGGAAGAGAAAGACATGAACACATGAGCAAAGACAGTTGCGAAGGTAGAGAGAAAGGAAAAGAACAAGATACATGGGGTGATGTAGAAAGGATGAGGGAAGGACTGGAGTCAAGTGGATAAGAGATGTGAATTGACATAGCATTTAAATTCCTGGAGGTTTTAGCCGTCAGGAAAGCAAGTATATGGAAGGGAGTTACACAGGTGGGAAGTGCAAGAAAAGAAGCTGCTGGAATAGAACTGTCGCCTGCATTTGGTTGATTTAACTGTAAAAGGGTGGGATGTTGTTGCCATTCTGGTTGCGCAAGTAAATTCTTATGGAGGGGGCACCAGTGACCCAAATTTGTCAGAGCAAAAATCATGAAAATATCTGGAGAAGAGAAAGAGGGAAGCTACATCCCGCCGGTGAGAAAGTGGCTGGAGTTGAGCTGCCAGGTCAGAACCGATCACATTACAAAGGCTTTAGAGCCTTTCGAGAACACTGAGATGAACAACAGGGTCACCTGACCAGATATGACAGCAGCATTCTATGCACAAATGGATGGTTGATTTGTATATGCACAAGATAGATTCAGGCGGAAAAAACTTCCTGGCCCAACACAGCAACCCAACCTTCCTAGCAGTGGATTTGGCTATTGATTCAATGTAATTATTCCACTTGATGTCAGAAGATAGGGTAAGGCTGAGGAGGCGCAGTGTATTGCTTTCAGGGAGATTTGCTTGGTCCATGCTTATGGGTGGTAGAAGAGAGAGCCTGTGATGGTTGACAGGAGTTTCATTTTAGAAGCATTAAAATTTATGAGCCACTGAGTGGAGATCCTTCTCAAGATCAGCAGCAAGGTTATGTTTGTTCTCCTCACCAGATTTCTTACTGATGTGAGAGTAGACAGTGGTGTCATCTGTGTAGATGCCTACGTGGGATTTGATCATGTCTGGGAGATCATTTCTGAAGATTAGAAAGAGCATCGGGCCTAGGATAGAGCCCTGGGGGACACCAGTGTTTGTGTGGTAGGATGTGGAGGCATGCCCATTCAAGACGACATTCATTATGTGGTTAGATAGGAAAGATTAGATAAGATCAAGCAAGTATCCAGTGATACCGCAGCCCTGTAGCTTGTGCAGAAAGCCAGCGTGCCAAACCCTATAAAAAGCCTTGGCCGTGGCAACAGCACATGCCTCACCAGACTTATCATTATCATGATGATCATTAGCATAGCGGCAGTAGACCTGGCAAAGTGAAATCTATACTGTCTGTCTGAGAACAGTGTATGGGCAGTAAGATGTTGAACTATCTCAGCATTAATAATAGCTCTGAACACTTTTCCGAAAATTGGTAGGAGGCTGATAGGGCGATAATTGGATGAGTCTGAGGGTTCCCCTGAGTTCTTAAATACAGGAACCACAGAAGAGGACTTCCAGCAAGCAGGAAGCAGAAAGGCAGTAATTATAGAAGTTAGAGAGGACAGAGGAGAGTTCAGGGGTATGTTTCTTCAGGGCAATGACCAGGATTCCATCACCTGCGGTCGCCTTATGTGGGTTAAGTTTTGATATTATCTTAGATACCAGAGATGGAGTTAAGTAAACATCTTTCAGTTGATCCTCAGTTCTAAGAGGAAAGTCAGGTGTGGGTACTCCTGATGAATAAAATGTGGAGTTTGATGAAAATCTGCAAGCAAAGCACTTGGCCTTGTCCACAAATGCCATGAGGATCTCGAATTTATTGATTAAGGGAGGGATGAAGGATTTGCTGTTGTTCAGCACACGTTTGCACAGCTGCCAATAGTTCTTGGAATCGAACTTGTGGTCAGCTATGCGCTTCCTCATTCTCTCAGTAAACAACAGCTAGGTGTTATTCAGGATCCTCTTACACTCATTACGAGCAGAGGTGAATAGGTGCCTATTGTGGTCAGTTGCATGGCTCTGAAATAGCTGGAAGTAGTGGTTCCTGTGGGCAATGGCAGCTGAACAGGCAGGAGAGAACCAGGGGGAGGAATTTTGGATGGAACTTCCTGATCAGTATGATGGCATCAATGCCAGCTTTCACCCAGAAAGAGACCTCAGAGGCACAGTCCTCAACTGGGAGACTGAACACTTTTTCCCAAAGGACGTCGCATAGGAAATCATGAAATGCATCCCAGTTTGCTCTTTGGTAGCGGTAGGAGGCTCCTGGGGGGTAGTGTGAGTGAAAAGAGATATTAACAGAAACAATAGCATGATCGAAGTTACCGAGAGGGCAAAGCTGCGAGACTTGACAGGAGTCAGGTACAGAGGTGAAACAGAGATCTAGTAGAGAAGCGTGTCCTGGGAAAGCACGTGAGGAAATCCACCACTTGCATAAGAGATTGAGAAATAGAAAAGTTCATGGCGTGAATGCCAGCTGAATCAGTGACAGAGTCTTTTAGCCACTTGGTATAATGGGCATTAAGATCTCGAAACACAAATATATTAGCGAATGGGTGGGAGGAAGTAGCCCTATCTATATTGTCAGAGATGCTGTCTAGCTGGGAGCAGTCAGGAGAGGAGGGGGAATGGTACAGAAAAAAAAGATAGCTTACCAATTGAGAAGTGACAGATGAAGAAACATGTATGGGTGCTCAGGAGATTCAAGAGATGTCACTCTAGCTCTGACGTAAACCCCCAGCTCAATCATATGGACAGTGGAGTCCTTCCTTAAGAGGGGAAGGTAGCCAGGGATCGAGAAGTCAGAGGAGGGAATTGAGAGGTTTAGATTAGTCTCACAAAGAGCTAGGATGTTAGCGGATTTTTCATGGAGGAAAGATTCAACGCTACAGAAGTTGGTATGAATATCCCAGATGTTAGTGAAGGAAATGTTAAGAGGTTTAGGTTATTTTACTTTGCCTGGTTTAGCTTATTTTGCGGAGATATGGTTGTTCATATTTGTTGTTGTTGGTAAGGAGATACCTCGAGTAGAGGAGGCAGATGGTCATTAACTGCAACATGCGCTGGAAGGGAAATGGTGCGGGCTGCAGCAAAGTGTGGTCTCAGGGTTGCCCAACGAAAGTGACTGTAGGAACACCTCTCCATGTGCGACATGGTACTGCAAGAACCCTGATATTATGCAACTGTTGATCAGATCAGCCACTCTTGATGCTACGCAAGAGTTAGGGCTCCTAACTACTAGTCGAAAGCAGCAACCAGAAAACTGCCAACTCGATACCCTCACAATGAAGAGACGTTACCACCAACCACGTGCATCACAGTAAAATCGTGGAAGCGCCAATACTGAGATCTGAGGAGAGGAAGAGAGCCAGAAACCACTTCCTGGACAGGGAACAAGCGATAAACCTCTACATCTGTTCAGTAGAGGTGGGAGGAGTGGTTTATCTACTACAATTAAAACAAAAAATGAAAAATGAATAGTTTTAATTTAGTTAAAGTCCAAATTGGCTGCAACAGAAATTTTCAACAAGTTGAAAAAAGAAAAACCATGAGGAGACAAACGTTCAATTAAACATAACAGAGACATGAAAGCAGACTTAAGGAAAATAAATATAGACATAAAGAAATGCAAAGATACATTCAGTGGATTATTCAAGTTATATTATTTCTATGAGATGATAAGTTGGTTGAATTTAGCAATATCTCTCTCTAAGCATCTTCCTCTTATTTCTAAAAGCAGGTAAGTTTTTCAGACCGACCATATTTTCAACCTCCTATCTCAAGACATGGGAGCTGACTCTAATCTCATTCTTCAACTGGGGTCGACTGACTAAATTCGTCTTTTCATTCTGATTTTGTTAAACAAGCACTCCAGCCAGGTGGTAAGGTTAGGTAATGGGGTTCTATTTCCCCCTCCCCATATATATGACTTACTATTTTGACATGTAAGTAATATCATTTAACATTTCAACTTCCAGGAGGAAGGGGAGAAAAAAGTCACTTCCTGTTATTGCCTGCCTTCTGTTATAAAAGTATACAGGAGATTGTCAAGGCCTCATTTTGACCTAGGGTCACACATTGTCAAAATCCATTGACAGATGTTGTGACTGGAATTCTCCCAACAAAAGGATTTTGCACCCAGTGTATTTTCCACGTTTTTAACATTTCTGCTACTTTTACCAACAAAAATAATTATATTCTCTAATTTTAAAGAAATCTCTTTTCATCTTGAAAATCACTTAAAATTAATACCAGACATCCAAAAATAGGGTTATTTAAAATATACTAAATTAATCTTAAACTAAAATGAATAATAATTACATTAATAAAAAATTATTTAACAACATTTACACACTTTCTTTTATTAAGCATTAAACTATGTCATTTATCATCCCCCATAATTTACCTTTGCTTTCAGAGATGTGACGTGCGTCCCTGGTCCACAATATTAACAAACACCATCATCTCGGTAAGTCGAGCAGCTTATCTCAACGACACCGAATTCAGCAGAATATAATCTTCTCGATGACACCACCCAACTACAAGCCTTTCTCGTTGCCAAACGCCATCATCTTGGCAAATCCGAATATCATCTCCTTGATGGCACCACTCAACTATAAGCTTTTCTTGTTGACAAACACCGTCACATCAGCAAATCCAAATATCATCCCCTCAATGGCACCACCCAGGTACAAGCCTTCTTCATCGCCAAACAGCATCACATCAGTAAATCCAAATATCACCCAAACGACACCCACTATGATCCTTCCTCATTGCTAACTCCATCATTTCATCAAATCCAATAGACTATCATCTTCCTTGATGACACCATTCAGATGACTGCTACTACTTTCCAGCCTGTCAGCAAGCAAAGACTCAGATCTCACAAGCAAGTTACTTTGACTCTGCAAACAGCAACTCTGATTACGTATGCAAATGAATCAAACAAGTGTGCTACTAACCTTTCATAGAAACACAGGCTGATCAACCACACCAACCCCTCATCACCTCAACAACCCTCTGCCATCTCCTCAGCATACCTGACTTACTACAGGCATTCCCTTTGTAGCCATACCTGTGACCCTGTTTCAAAGAACAGGCCTCCCAGCTACACCAATCCCTTGTCACCTTGAATCTTGTATCATCAATGAATGCCACTGCCAACAGCATAAATAGAATTTCGTCACATTACACCATTACTGATCAACATTCCAACATCAGTTTGCCCAAACTACCCAACTGGAACATTTCCAACAACAACCCAGCTTATAGCATGCTGATAAACACTTTGCTGCAAAAAATTCACCCTAGCAAACAATGAGGCCAACCACAAGATGAACAAACAGCTGATTCAGCTCATCTATAAGGATCTGATACAGGTCAAAGACAAGGTCTTACTCCACAGACCACATTCAGCCACAGCCCACTTATTACATCTGCCTTGGACAGGTAGTTTGCAAGTTGTCAAGATGAATAATATGGTACTCCAAATTGCAAACATTCTTGGCAAAACTAGCTGTGTATGTCACCTTGTACCTTGGCCTGACCACCTTATTTATACAAACTTGCCCTCTTCTCCAAAGACAGTGGCGATTCTATGGGGGAGAAGCCCCCACCATTTTAGCTGATCCCTCGGTCCCCCCCCCCCCCACTACTTTTATATGCTACAAAAATTTATGAAACTGATCAGTCTCTGATTTTGATAAGATTTGATTTTCAGTACTTTTCCCTCTGCATTTTCTTTTTCATTTAGCTTTTTAAGGACACATACAGAGACTAGTTTGAAAGAAAAACAAGCAAAATAAAACAGCCAGTTATATAGAAGCAGATATGTTGTTAGGGAGGGAAAGAGACTAAAGCATCATATTTTCATATCTGAAGAAAGATGTTAATTAGAAATAATGTCCACAACTTTATATGTAGATACATAGGCAGTCAGTGATTTATGGCCGAGTGAAAGAATTAGGTAGTAATTTTCTCCAGTCTACTTAAAACAATCAGCACCAAATTCCCAGATGCTGAATTTCTATGTCTCAGAAGTATGCAGACTGTCTTGTCCACCACCATATAGAAAGAGCTACACACAGTAGGTGACCTGAATTGTTTATTAGTGATCCCAACCAAGATCACCAAGACTCATACACCTTACTGAGATTTGCTGACAAATCATGGAAAAATGATATTATTTCAAAGTAGCTATGGTCAGACTTTGCTGAAAATATAGATTAACTTTTTAACCAATTTTTGTACAGCTATGGTGCCCACAGCATTTTGATTGATTTTGTTACATTAATTTATTTTCGCATTTATTTTTTGTGCTTCAAAAAAGTTTTATAGCGGAAAAAAATCAGAACAGACAAATCACTGTTCTGCTAGTATTGATATTAGCATCAATCCTTTGATTTTGTTTTGAAATTAACATCTCTTGTCTTCCAACAGCTTGAGAGTGCAAAAGATGACAAGAATAGATTAGAACTTCACTACTATGAATGTAAAGTTATTCCGTTTAATTTAGTGAAGTAACATACTTACATTCAAACTCATTTCTAAGTTGTGTATACGATAGTGGTGTAGCATGAAAATGAAGACACTGCTTGATCTATCCGTCTTGCACAGTCATCTGTCCCAATATCCCATAAAAGAAATCTTAAAAGATAAACACAAGGTCAGCTACTAAAACATTTTGAAAATTTCATTAAGCACTATTAAGCGCTATAAAAAAACACACACCATTGCCCCACTTGAACATCAGCACAAGCGACATAACATGCCTGTGTGATGTGGCACCCTATGAGGACCAAAATAGTCTTGAGTTACATAATCAAGAGGAGCGAGAAACCAATGACCTAACATGTCTGAAGAAGATGCTACAGGAAGGAAAATTTTCCATCTGAGTCCCAGGATTATTTTGCATCATATTCACTGCAAAACTTGTTTTTCCTTTTTCCAGTGCATCAGAGTTAATTGTTTATTTTAGCTTTGCAAACTAACTGTTTGTCTATGTTCTAGCAATTTGGGAAAAACATTTATTTTGAATCCTATGAAATATTTATAGCCAAATTATAGTTTCATATTACACACCAATGTGTGCAATATTTTGGGAAACACCCCATACCCTCCCTTCTCCCATTCTGTCTTCACCTTATGGCCTGTTGCTAGTAAGCATTCAACTACTTAGATCTTTTATATTTTCATTGTGAGGCATTGTGCTTGATGACTTTTCTCATTTGTTTAGGACAACAACAGGTGCTGTTACCTCTCGACCCAGTATATGAGAACAAGATAGAGAGATAAGGTACAATGGTGTTCAGGAGACTATAGATTCTTTGTGACTTATAATGAAGGCATTGAATTGTAGTAATACAAAAAAAAAATAAAGCAAACTCTCACAAATTCAAAGTCACATGTACAAATAGTCACAAATCTACTCTTCCTATAATCAGCTTTCTTTGCCTCCTCACTTGTTCACTGCCACTGACTTTATATACATTCAAAGGCAGCACATCTGGGTTATGCCATCAACCCCATAAATAGCACATTCAGGCTATTCTATCAATCATCTTCTGTTATAAATGATGGAATGATTCTTCTGTTTTTTCTTTGTATCATGGAGCCATGGTGCATGCTCTCAGTCTTTTTTAAGGTAAATGGATTTCTTCTGCACATTAATGTCATTTTCTTTATCATTGTTCCATGGTTTTAGGGTTGTATTAAAATGATAGTGCTATCAAGATAGCACTATCATTATAGTGTACTTACAAGAGATAAAAAAGGTTAAACTGAAAGGAAATAACACTTCTCATTTGATTTATTGTTCTTTGAGTATCTGGATGGAATGTGGATGAATATGGTTTTGTTTCTACAATTTCTGCAAAGTTTACTGCTTCTTGCAAAATGGATTTATTATCCCTGAAGGAATTTGGTTTTAAATTAGCAGTGCACCCTTAAGGCTCTTCCCCACTAAATCCATCAACTTCAAATTAGTGTTGATTTTATCATTGTAGTTCATTTTGTGCCGAATTTGAACAGTCAGCTTGCCACATCAATTGGATAAATACCCAGATGGAAACCAAGAAAGCACTTTAGCTAGACATTTTTCCCCACTTTTCCTCTCTCAAAGAAGTAAACAGCACTTCACTAAAATAACTTGATTTCTTTAGAAACATATTGTGTTCTTGGTTAATAGTATCATTTCTCTAATTTTAATAATTTTGTTTAGATAACGAAATACACAGCTCATATCATAAAGACAGGCATAGTGTTCAACCCAGCCAGACTCCAGAGGAATACAGATAAAAGATGAGGACAAATGGATCTTATTGTATTATGCTAGCAAACCCAACATCAAGTCCAGCTTTAATGCTTCATTTCATTCTGTATTGATTATGTTACATGAAGCTTCATGTGTCACAGTAGGATAGACTGTGGAAGATTACTCTGGGAAATTCTCATACAATTTCCACAAAAAGCTTTTACCAAGAAACAAAGATTTATGTGCATGATTTTAATTAGTAATTGATACCCATCTTTTTTAATATCATGTTTTTTTTTTTCAGGATATAGGTGATCATGTCTCCCCACATTCCATTTCTTTATTATCTGTGAATTACCATCATTAGTTGGGAAAGATAGTGGTGTGGTTTCTGTTGCCTTCTCTACAGTTTTAAATTCATAGTTTTCCTTCTTTCAGATAAGTTATGACACAAGACTAGAGAGCACAGTCTACTATGCTATTTAACTGATAGTTGGGAGGAAGAAATGAATCATGCATTTCTCAATAGCACAGGAGCAAAAATGAATACAATAGACAAGGTGAAAATTTGAACTCAGCTTCCACTTTTCATACCAATAGCCTTGACACTACCCACAAATCCCATTTGCTACTTTACCTTTTCCAAATCTGGTAAACAGCAGGCATAACATCTATATCCAAGTTGTGGAATAAACCACAAGATGCACCTTCAAGTTTCAACTTCATAGCAGTATCACTGGCAATATCTGCAGTAGGATTCTAAAAGATCAAAGAGAAGACAATAGATTTCGGTGTTTCTTATTAAAGAAGACAGGATTAAATTGCAACATCATGTTCAAACATTACTGCTTCCCCATGCTTTTTGAATGCTTGCATGAAATCTTTTTACTTTTTTTGTAATCATTTCACACTAAGCAACAGACTCGGTGGGAATCTGAACTCAGCTTCCACACATCCCATTTTATTTGCTACTCAATATAATCTTTCTGTTTCATTTCATCAAAGAGCATTAAATTGAGAAGGTGAAATGAGCCAATACTGATTGAAGACAGAAATGAGCCAATCTCTTGAAGGTTAGCATTAGCCATACTGATTGAAGACAGAAAAAGAATTCTGTGTTGATTAATATAAAGCAGTTTTGTTTTGGCAACATTAGATTACTACAAGCTTCCACTACTGCTTATACAAACATTTTATTAGCAGCTTCCACCATCATTTTGAAAACACACACACACAATATATATATATATATATATATATACCTAAATCTTTATTATTTGTTTCTTTAGTTGAGATTTTTTCATTAATTTTTTTTATAATTTTTGTTACTTTATTTTATAATTTATAGTTTTATTTTATTTTATTTTACTATATTTAAATCAGCTGAAAATTGACTTTGTTTTTTTTGTAATGTTGAACACTTGGGAGTATGTTATTTTGCTACATTAGCATCTTTGTAATTATTTGTATTATTCTATGCATTTATAATTTCTGTATAATATTTTTTCTGGTAACTTTTTTAAAGTTTTTTTTTTTAATGTTTTAGGAAGATTTCAAAATCTTTTTGAAGAGATTTTTAAAAAAAAGTAAAAAAAGGAAATGTTTAAAGAGAATCTTTTGAAAAGGTTTTTTGAAAAAAGAGTTTTTATCTTTAAAAATTTTTTTATGTAGTTATTATTCATTACAGTAGTGTATTTTTGTCTCTCTTTCTCTTTTTTTCCTCCTCTTCCCCTTTTTTGTCATTTTAGTTATTTATGTTTGTGGGTTTATATTGTCTATTCCTATTGTTTATCTTTATTTTGCATGAGTATATATTTTATATACTCACACATTTAGTGTATATATCTCACCTGTGTCCCTTTTATGTGTCTGTCAGTTCCTAAATTTTTTGTGCGTGTAAATATTTTCACACAAGATTTGTTTTGTGTATGTATAATAAAATGTATATATTCCTTTGTCTTTATTAGGTTATATGTGCAATCTGATGTTGTATCTATTCTCAATTTACTTCCAGTTTAAATAATAAAAGCTTAACTTTCTCTGTTAAAAACATATTTTTTTAAAAATATTCTGAGTGAATTCATTTATTTTTGAATGGTCTGAAGGAGACAATGTAAAATTACATTGTTGAAATAAATTCTGATTTAAAACCGTTTAACTATGTGTTGAGTTTTCCTGTCAATATTATATATATATATATAGATAGATACTAATAATATGAATAAAATTTGTCACTTAGCTGATTGATATTATATTATACACCTATGAAAATTTGTAATTGTTTGGTCCACTCATCAAGATGCTTCAGCAATTGACAATGGATTTTCACATTTTCATTATATATATATAGGATTAATATAAAGAAGTTTGTCACTTAACAGAGCAGGACCATGTCGACTTTGAAGTTTCACAAAGATACCATTACAATGTCTTCACTTCTCAGGGATAATTTTTCAATCTGGTGTTTGTCCTGGTTTTATTCTTATTTCATAAAGTGCTCAATATTGAGATAGAGATAGAGCAGTAATAGGATTAATGTAGAGTAGTTTGTCACTTAACTGAGCAGAGTCATGTCAACTTCTAAGTTTTGTGAAGATATCATTATGATGTCTTCACTCCTCAGGGCGTATTTTTCAACTTGCTGTTGTGTCCTGGTTTTATTCTTATTTATAAATAAAAATAAAACTGGCAAAAAGTGGGTTATGGCAGGTTGAACACTGATATTTATGAAGCAGACTTGGGTGGGTTGAATGCTAAGGGGTTAAAAAACAACTCATTTACAACATGATCACAAAATTTTTATCCAATTAATACTGTCCAATGTCTCAGCCAATATTTAATTGAAAGTAATTAACTTACAGTACGTGAATCAAAAACAAAGTTGTTTTTTGCTCCAGTAAAACTTTCTCCCTCCATGAAATTCATCATTATACGACGAGCTTTAGGCTTGAGGTTCTGATTAATTTTTGTTCTCTGGCTAGCAGTTAACATCTTGTGGGCATTCCTTTTATATCTAAGATATAAGTAAAAAATGCAAGTTGAAGCAAAGAAAGTAATTTTTGTTTTTATTCAAAGCATTCTGAATAAGAAACAAAACCCAAACAGAATGATAACATTAATTGCAAGTGCCTTTCAATTAAGTTATAACAATAATCTGTGTGCAAGTATGGCATCTGGGAGTTCAATTTTCATATCTTTAAGTTTATGTAATCTGCTGTCATCAGTAAAAAGAGGAGCTGAAAATGCCAGCTACAAGTCAGGGATACTGAAATCAACCAGGTACAGAATTTTAAATACATGGGAAGTGTTTTAACAGAGAAAGGAAAGTGTGACACTGAGATTCAAAGGTGTATTGGTACATCCAAGGATGCATTTCAAAGGCTGGGTAGAGTATTAAGAGACAGAAAAAATTTCATTGGAAACAAAGAAGAGAGTACTGGATTGTTACGCGATGTCTGTTCTTCAGTATAGCAGTGAATGCTGGACAGTCTCATCCAAGACGAAGGAAAGACATGAAGCAACTAAAATGTAGTTCTACAGAAGGATGCTGAGGATACCATTGACTGAACATGTTAGCAACAACAAGGTTTTGGAAAGGATAGAAAAGAAAAGGAAACTTATACTTAATATCAGGAAAAGACAGTTTCTGGGACATGTAATGAGGAAGGAGAGCTTGGAGAACCTGATACTCACAGGACAGATAGAGGGAAAGAGAAACAAAGGAAAGCAATGCATGACAGACTTGATAGGCAAATAAATCACAGAGCAGAGTTTGATAAGAGTAACAAGAGAAAGGGTGTTAAGAGCTACAAGGGATGGAGAGATGTGAAGGGCCATGATCGCCTACATCATGAAGAGACACATCACATAGAAGAAGAAAAATCTGCTGTCAAAGGCACTAAGGTCAATGCTTTTATCCAGTTCATCTTATAAATTTTCAAAGGACAAATATGCGTTAAAACAGTGTTAGTCATTATCCTGTAAGAATACCTGATCTGTTTTTTTCTTTTTTTTTTTTTAATCGAATCACCCAGAGCAAGGCAGTAACGCCACTGATGTGCAGGGGGCTACGTAATAGTGAAAAGATTGGAAAAGAGAAAGCCAGAAACCACATCCTAAACAGGGGACAAGGGATGAGCCTCTTCACCTGTTCAATAGGTGTGGGTGGAGTGTGAACCAGGCAATAGATCTATCTACTCCAATTGAAAAAAAAAAAAACAAAGTGAGAAGATTGGAAAAGAGAAAGCTGGAAACCACATCCTAAACAGGGAACAAGGGATGAGCCTCTTAACCTGTTCAATAGACGTGGGTGGAGTGTGAACCAGGCGATAGATAGATCTATCTACTCCAATTTGGTTTGATAAGAAGCAATTCAAATTCATTACCCAAGTTCATTATCTTGTCCAGACAACACAGTTTTTTTTAATCTTTTCTAGCATGCATGGACCTTTCATGCTTGCAACAAAACGGTATGTCAAAAGAACAGTTTTCTAAAGACACCACAATTAACTACTGTCACTCCTCAGCAATGTTTATTGTTTTAAAAAATAGTGATTAAAATTGTAATAAAACCTAAACATATGATGAAAATGTGTTTATACATTTGTTTTGTTCTTGGGAATTTACAACAAAAATATTAAACACTATGTATTTATTAGATTGCTTATTTAAAAGAATAATTTTATATTTACAAAAATAATACAATTATATTGAAACTAATGCAATGCAATTTACCAATTTATAGAGAAATAAATATGAAAAGATTTTTTTATTCATCAATTTATAAACGTCTACCAAATTATAAAAATATGGGAACCAATTATAAGAAAATCCTTATTCTTTACCATTTTCTAAAGTTTGAATTAATTGACAATTTGCTAAAATTTTGCTATCAATCCCAATAAACAATATAATAAATAGTGTAAATAAACAATCTAATAAATAAATAATACCTATTATTTTTTTGTTGTCAATTCTCAAGAACAAAAATAATGTATAAATTCACTCTCATATGTTTAAGTTTTATTCCAGTTCTAATCATTGTTTTTTAAAACAATAATCATTGCCAAAAAGTGACGGTAGTTAAAATAAAAGTGGTGTTATGAGAAAAACTGTCATTTTGACTTGCTGTTTTTTGCAAGCATAAAGGTTCATGTTTTCACTTTCTCTTACACCATATTTATATGTAAGTTTCACAATAAACAGAAATTGTATATAATCACTATGTTCAAACATGTCATCTCCAAAATCTAAAATTTAGATCTCGCTGGTACAACCGAGAGGGCAGTCATGTTGTCTGCATAGTGTCTGACCTCTATATGCCATTGGCCAGGTTTGTGCCCTGGAGAGGTCACTCCAGTCTCACTATCAAAAAACTGAATTGTGACCAAACATGGTGGTACTGTTATCTTGCAGGATAATAGCTTACTATTAGAACTGTTGAATAATAAAATGGCAAAATTCTTCTGAAAGCATTTCATCTGACTAAAATAATGTTCTTATTAATGGAATATAGAAATGTAAATGTTGATTATAATGATACAGTGAGAGGCAGTGCTGAAGCTGTGGGATTCCTTAATTTTAAATTTTTAATCAGTTTGCTTGTAACATGTATGTTCAATTGAACCTTGTCAATATTTCCTTAAAGAGAAACAAGCCAACAAGATAAGAGACACTGAAGAGAGTGCAGTTGGTGTGGTGGTAGTGAAATTGTTAGCAAAAATTCCTGCTTTATACATAACTCAGACATAGTACTCATGACTACTAGACAGTGAATTGACACTAAGCATATTTGAACAAGACTTTATATACTATTAAATACATGTTCAAACATTTTCTATTTCCCTTATTAGCACCAGCATGGGGTAGACTTTACATCTCAATTAACTTTCTTATCTTTGTTCTCTTAATTGAGTTACTAAAGGGAATTAACTGAAACTGAATAAAGAGTTTGGTTCAAAATTCCAACATATATCATTTGAAGAATGTTGAAAATGTTGTGAATATGACAATAAAGTTGAAGACAACAGTTCAAACAATGTAAAACTTTTTATTTATGGCAAATAATCATTAAGTTATAGGACCAGTCAGTCAGTCAAGTGTCATATGTGATATATGCTTTGGGCAATGATGTCTCTTTCGAGACATGATTGCCCTCAGCTACACAATAAAAAAAAAAGAACCCTTTGGAATAAAGAATTAGCTTGGGTTAAAAATGTAACAACAATTTGGTTTATAAATTTTTTGTTGTGTAACTTTCAGCTCGAGTGCAAACTCCACAGAACCATCAGTTTAATGAGCCATGTAGCAAAACTGATCATCCAAATCCTGATGAATAAGAAGCAGAATCAGGCCAGAGATAGGATGAGAACAGTGCAGTTTTGTCAAAGACACTGGAACAAGGAATGCCATATTTATGATTAGGATGCTCTCTGAAAGGGCAATACAAATTAAGAAAGACTTGTACCTATGTTTTATTGATTATGCAAAGGTGTTTGGCAAAATACGCCACAAAAAATTGATGGAGATGCTCAGCAGCCTTAACATATTTTGGAAAGACCTAAGAGTAATCAAGAATCTCTACTAGCAGCAAACCACCTGCATACAGACAGGTAACGAATTCAGCAGATATACAACATTAGAAAGGGGTGTAAGACAAGAATGTGTCTTTTCACCAGATCTATTCAACTTGTACAGCACGACTATTCTAAGGACCGTAAAAGTTATACCAGGATTCATCATTGGAGGCCAGAATTTAAGCAATATAAGATATGCAGATGATACAGTGCTGATAGCAGACACAGAAAGTAAACTACAAAACCTCCTACAGAAGGTAGCTGAAGAGAGTGACAAGAAAGAACTACAAATAAACTGCAGGAAAACCGAATGCATCGTCATCAGCAAAAAGGGCAGCCCAAAATGCCAAATACAGGTGAGGGACTCTAAAATCAAGCAGGTAAAAAAAATTAAATACCTAGGAAGTGTTCTAACAGAAGATGGAAAGTGCAACACTGAGATCCGAAGGCAAATTGGCATGGCGAAGGAAGCATTCCAGAAGTTGAGTAAAGTATTAAGAAACAGGACAATTTCGCTAGAAACAAAGAGGAGAGTAGTGGATTGCTATGTGATGTTGGTTCTTCGATATGGAAGTGAATTTTGGACAATATCTTCGAAGATAAAGGTAAAACTTGAAGCAGCTGAAATGTGGTTCTACAGAAGGATGCTGCGGATATCATGGACCAAGCATGTGAGCAATGACAAGGTTTTGGAAAGGATGGAAACGAAAAGGAACTTAATACTGAGCATCAGGAAGAGACAACTAAAGTTCCTGGGACATGTAATGAGGAAGAAGGGCTTGAAGAACCTGATACTAACAGGTCAGATAGAGGGAAAAAGAGACAGGGGAAAGCAGTGGATAATATATTTGAAGAGTCTGATCAGGTGGATGACGGAATAAGGGTTGCATGGTGCAACAGGAGAAAACGTGCTAAGAGCCACCAGTGATATGGAGATTAGGAAAGCCATGATAGCCTATGTCCTGAAAGAACATGGCATATAAAAGAAGAAAGAACTTTCAGCTGTCGAACCAATTTTCACTTCAAGTTTGCTTCATCAGTGACCTTCTCACCCTCGGAGATCAAAAATACAATGTAGCAGAGATGTGGATGGTTGTGAACAGACAAATGCCAATTAAACCAAGAGGAATTATGCCACTAACACAATACCCATATCAAAACGAGGAACAGGTTAATAAATGAAGAGTCAGCTAGATGATAACCATGGTGGTTCAAAGGAACTTGAAGACCAATGTGGGTCATAGGGCTACATTATTGGTTACCACTGACTAGGAACAATATAGGGTAATATATTTATTCACTAATAACCAGGTTTGAAAGTGGTTGAAGGGTTATAAAAGAAGCAGTAACTTACTGTAAGGAATCTGATAAATATGTGATTTTCTTTTTCATTCTTTCATATGTACCAACAGAAGTAGGTTTAAGTGTTGAAAAATAACGATTAAGCTGTTTTTTCCTGTCTGTAATGATAAAAAAGGAAATTCTTTTATATCAAAATTGTGTAGAAAGTATAATAACAAAATTGAATAATAATGAAAATTATATAAATTGAAAAATACAGTAATAAAGCTAATGTTTCTTGAGCTTAGTCAAGTTTGGTACAAGTTATTCAGTAAGAAGCAAACTCTCTATCAGCAATGGACATTATGAGGATTATAATGAGGATGTCCAGTGCTAGATTTGCATATGGGTTTGAATGGGCTACAGCCAAGATTAGACCTTCTTTAATCTTGGCTGTACAGTTTGAATTCTAGTTGAACAAGGCCAAAGAGCCAATCAAGGTAGTGGTGTGGCACAGAGCATGAATGTGTCAGCTATGTATTTCAACACCGTGAATATGGCAACAAAAATAAGAACAACAGTTTAAACAATTTAAATAGTGTAAATAATTACAATACTTCATCTCAGAAATATAGACAAATATTTTATTGCACTTTTGGGAAATTATTTAATAATAGAATTATTTTAAAATTTTGTAGACATATTCTTAAATCTGTCAGTGAATTAAAATACAAATGTATACATGTAGACATAGATAAACACACAGTTTGAATGAAATGAACATCTGTGCTACAAGTGCCAATTTTTTGTTCTGTCTGGCAGCAACCCTAAGGTAACAGAAAAAGAGTAAAATACAAAATGTGTGGTTATTTAAAGCCAGTTTTATAACTTCTTTTTTATTGAATTTAAACTGAATACATTTTCTAATAAATGTAGCATTTTAAATGGACAAGCTATTTAGATTTTAAATTTGATCATCTTACCATCAGTAAAGCAACAAGTTCCGAACTAGTTTTTAATAAACCAGGTTGTATGACTCTTTCTGTATTCAAGCTAAATATATTTTTTTATAAATCTTAACCAGACAGTTTAGTTTTTTAATTTGATGATCTTGCCATCAGCAAAACAACAGACACTGAAATAGTTAAGTAATTTAAAAAAAATAAGCTCGACAATAAATAACATGTTGTACTCACAATGGTGTCTGTAAGAAATAATCCAATGATGTTATTTTTTTGAGTCACTGGAGTACTTTATTTATGTGTTTAGACTAGTGAATTTGTGTCACCAGGGGTGTTTTATTTACTCACAAAAGAAAATAATCAGACAAATTAAGTAAGCAAATGGTGGGATAACTAAGTTGTGATATATATATTTTTTTTTATAATCATTTCATCCCAAGCAAGGCAGTTTTATTGCCACTGGTGCACAGTGGGGGTTACATAAGAGGAGAGTGATGAGAAAGAGGAAAAAGTTACAGAGGGTGTCAGAGAATGGGTAAGAGAAGGATGATAATACTGGTGTGAAGAGAGCTGCATGAGAGTAGACTGGACAAGGAAGAGAACATGAGGGAAATGGTTCAATTCAGAGAGACAGGAGATGGCAATTGACCTTACATTTAAATTCTTGGAGATTGTAGCTGTCAGGGAAGCAAGTATACAGAAGTCTTTCACAAAGGGAATTCCACAGGGAGGAAATGCAAGAAAAGAAGCTGATAGAGTAGAAGTTGCAGTTATATTTTATTGGTTTCACTGTAAAAGAGTGGGACCTTGTTGCTAGTCTAGTAGCTTGAGTAAATTCATGCAGAGGGGGCACCAGGGAGCTAAGCTTGTCAGAGCAAAAACTGTGAAAGTATTTGTAGAAGAAACAAAGCAAAGCCACATTACACTGGTGAGAAAGTGACTGCAGCTGAGCTACCAAGTTGGGATCGATCACATTGCAAATTCTTTGTTGGATTTTGTCAAGAACCATGAGGTGAATAGCAGGGGCACCCGACCAGATGTGTCAGCAGTATTCAATACACGGATGGATGATAGATTTATGTGTAGGATGAATTCAGACAGGAAAAACTTCCTGCCCCTACACAATGAACCGACCTTCCTAGCAGCAGATTTATCTATGGATTTGATGTAGTCATTCCACTTGAGGTCGACTGAGAGAGTTAAGCCAAGGAGGCGTAGTGTTTTGCTTTCAGGGAGACTAGACTGATCCATGCTAATGGTGGGGTAGGAGGGAGCAATTGTCTATGAGGGTTAACAGATAGCAGCTTTGTTTTGGAAGCATTAAAATTCACAAGCCATTTCTTACCCCAGTCTACCACAGATTGGAAAACCTTTTCAAGCACAGCAACGAGGTTCGCTTTGTCAGCCTCAGTGGACTACTAATCAAGACAGAAATAAATGGTGGTGTCATCAGCGTAGATGCCTACTTGGGATCTGATTACATCAGGGAGATCATTGATGATGATCAGAAAAAGTGTAGGACCTAGACTAGAGCCTTGAGGGACACACATATTCGTATGATAGTATTGGGAGACATGTCCATTCAATACTACCTTCATTACACATTTTAAAAGGAATGACTGGATTAGATCAAACAATCATCCAGTTATACCATAGCTCCATAGCTTGTGTAGAAGGTCAGCATGCCAGACTCAGTCAAATGCTTTGGAGATATCCAGAGCAACAGCTCAAACTTTGCCGTTCTTATTGAGAGCCTGGTATATATATTCAGTGATGGTCGTTAGTATATCAGAAGTAGATCTAGTTAAGTGGAAACCATTGTTTATCAGAGAAGAGACAGTGGGCTGGGAGATGTTGAATCACTTTGGTGTTGATAATAGCCTCAAACTCTTTGCCAAAAATTGGTAGGAGTCTAATAGGGTGATAATTAGAAGAGTCCAAGAGTTCTTCAGGATTCTTAAATACAGGAACCACATAGAAGGACTTCCAGTAGGCAGGAAAGTAAGAAGCAGAGAGGCAGTAGTTGTAGAATTTGGAGAGAATAGAGGAGAGTTCAGAGGCGCATTTCTTCAGGACAGTGATTGGGATTCTGTCACCGCCATTCATCTTGATTAATTGGAAAAAAATAAATCTTTAACCATAAAAAGAATTACAATATAATCACAGCACAATTTGTATTAATTGACAACATTGTAATAAAATGATTTTTGAATAATTCCACTTACAATCTGCAAATTTGTTTTGTGGTTGTGATTTAATTTCCTCAACTGAAAATCCTCTTGACAACTGGTCAACATAAGCAGTTAGCAGTTCCTTCATATAAGGTTGCATCATTTCATGAATAAACTGGCAAAGTCTCCGAAGATATTTTTGAAATATCTACAAATTAGAAGTTTCCATGAAAATGAGATATCCACGTTGTTTGGATAACATTTTTAAAAGGTAAAATTTTACTTCTTTTGCTTGTTTTTTTCTTGTATTTGTTTAATCAATTTTGCCCCAAGCAAGGCAATAACGCTATTAAGACTGGGAGTGAAAGAGAATGACAAGATTTTAAAAGAAACCAGAAACACAATCATGAAGGAACATCTGTTCAAAAGACCTGAAAGGTGTGTGAACCAAGCAATATTAAAGAGAAAAAAAATACTTAGTAAAAAAATTTCAGTTGTTCAGGCAGAGACATTAGAAGTATAAAGTTGAAGTAGAATTTAGAAAAAACTGGAAACCTGTGTTCATTGGTTCTGGTTTTCAGTATATTGAGAATGTTAACATTTATTCTTCTTATATATATATATATATATATATATATATATATATATATATATATATATCAGCATGCCTTGTGGGCATAGAAGAATCCAAAGGAGTATCCTTTACATATAATGGTATGATAACTCTCTAAGAGAGCTCTAAACATATATGCATATAAATACATATAGAGCAAATATAAGAAAAATTAAGACAGACATGTTATTTCATGGTAATTCGGAAGTATAGGCCTATTTCAAAAGCTGAAGATGGCTCGCCTGAAATAGGCCTATACTTCCGAATTACCATGAAATAACGCGTCTGTCTTAATTTTTCTTATATATATATATACTAGCAGTATAGCCCGGCGTTGCATGGGTGTAATGGAAACTTTAAAACTAATCCATGGTCCTGGAGCTCAGACTCTTTGGAGGTTGGCACGAAAGACTAAAAAGCAATAGTTGTTTTCAGTTAAAGCGAAACTGTAGACTGAATGAAAAATGAATGGATGTAAGTCAAATTTTGATTTCCTGGTATTGATATCAAATAAGTTTTTTTCATCGTAAACTGAATTTTGAAGGCTAAATAAGTCCTCTGAGTAAATGCTATCATGGCTGAGACTAAGAACTACAATTATACCTACTTAAAGCCAAACCTGAAACAAAAACTAAAATAAAAGGGCTGAAAAAATACAGACATACAGGCAGATAAACAGACACACACACAAACATCTTGCCTTTTATATATATATATATATATATATATTTTCTGCATTATTGTAAGAACTGCAACCTTGAAACTTCTGAATATCGTTTCTTATGTCTTTGTCTATGAGTGTATCAAATTTGATTAAAATCGGACCACTCCTTCTATAACCTGATTTTTTCGATTATCGATTTTCGATATTTATCGGGGGTACCTCAACACAAAACCTAGCTAAGAACACTTGCAGACGCTTATGGTACAACTGTGTAAATTTTCAAAAAAATCGGTTCAGCCATTTTGGAGTCTATAGGTAATGGACACACACACACACACACATACACACACACACACACACACACACACACAGCCAAAGTTCCATTTATAAATATTGATTGTTTAATTACTTAGTTTCTGGTCATAATAAGATTAGACCAGGACACATTTATATTAAATTATGTTGTAGAACTTTTGAATATTTCTAAACCCTTTCGAGACATGACTGCCCAAGCGTGTTTCACGTATGACTGACTATCAAATTCTAATACAGAAAGAATAATATCCTAATGCCTAACCAGCACCAAAATGTCACTCCAAGTCAGCTCCTTTCACTTGACAGAGATGCACAAGATTCACTGAACTTTTGCCAAATCTGATAGAGGGAGGTGTCATCTTCCAGCTGATGCTTAAAGAACAAGAATAGTTGGGAAGAGGTAAACTTCTCTTCCCCATAGAATTCCATCTATCACATCCTCTATATCATGACTCGCATAACACCTAATAAGCACAAGAACATATACTATTCAGCCTTAGTTAACAATGGTACCACATTACTGCAGAAAAAAACTGGCTTCAAGGACAAAAAACATTCCACTTGGCATGCAAACCATGACAACTTCAATAAACTTGCACAACAGGCCTACATCCCTGCAGTGAAAAGTGTGCTCTAGGGTCACCATCATCTTACTACTGTGAATACAGTCTGGATAATATTCCAGCCTTGCCAAACAAAATCTCTTGCCGATCCAGTGGGTCCTTTGCAACACCAGCCAGGTGAGTTGTGCCTCATTGTTAGTGAGGCAGTTCAACCTTTGCACTCAAAGCCATATGGAGTGAACCTCCTGCTTTGTTAGGCTGAGCTCACCTATTAGATCATCTTGAATGGGCTTCTTAACTGGCACATGATAATGCCTGGATGTTAGAGAGGCCATCTTAAGAGGAACTTCAAGGCAATCTGACATTCATGAAAGAAAGAGTACTTGCATCAGGTGGGTAGGGACTCCTTCTCACACAAGTACACACTGCTCAGGAATGAGAAATTCTTACAGGCATCCTCCTTCCAGAATTTGTCATTCTTATTTGCTTGCAAACACATTTGGTCTAGGAAATTGATGAGAAGTACTTGTTGATGAATCTCAATGCTAGGCACAACAAGACTGGCTTCAGAAGAGTGGAGGTAACACATCTCCCAAAAACACCTTGAGAGACTTGCCTCCCAACAAGAGAGAAAACAAGACCCTAAATAATGACATTATTATAGCATATAGGAGTGAAAGCACAGAAAATCAGTAAAGGAGAATTGCGTAGTTTTGCAAAGCACATACTTTTGCCCTTCCCTTTAAGGAAATATTCCCCCAGGTACCCCCTTCTCTTGCACATCTAACCAATTCATTTCCAACAGAAGATTGGAACTGAACAAGATGCTGAGTATCTTGACCAGCTCATCCATCCAGAGAAAAGGCCCTAAAACTCCCTTCCATGATCCCAAACACAAACCAACAGACTTATCATTGCTGAGTACGTCAATCTCAGCCCTGCGCAACACAAGAATCGAAATGTCATTAGCATAAGCCGAATACATGAGTGAGGTGATAACATCAGGTAACAAAATTCTTTGTAAGACCAGATTTGCCTTTAACCTGTAATGCAAAAATGTAAAAAAAGGTGAAAGTGGACAACTTTAACAAATAGAGCAAAACAACCCAAAAGACTTACAATCTTACTCCATTCATTTCTACCAGTGCATCCTGCTTTCTTGTTTGGTGGAAGTCCTCCTCTGTAGTTCCTGTTTTTAAGAACTTTGGGGAACCCTCTGACCCCTCTAATTATTGTCTTATTAGCCCCTTACCTCTTTTTTGGCAAGGTATTTGAGGCTATTATCAATGCTGAAATAGTTGGGTATCTCAAATTTTGCAACATACTCTCTGACAAACAGTATGGCTTCCATTTTGTTGGGTCTACTGCTGATATGCTAACAACCCTTACTAAATATATATACCAGACTCTTGATAAGAACAGCAAAGCTCAAGTTGTTGATCTTGATGTTTTTTGACAGATTTTGGCATGCTAACTTTCAGTGCAAGCTCCAGAGCTATGGTATATCTGAACAATTCTTTGGTTTAATCCAATCATTCCTATCAAATCATGAAATGAAGGTTGGTTTCAATGGGTAAACTTCAAGAGCCTTTCATACAAACATTGGCGTCCCTATATTTATGTGTTTTCGAGGACACATGGCCCAGTGGATATAGACATTGGAACTAACCACTGTCTATAACATATGGACAAACTACTGTCTGTATTATATGTTGGAAATAACTGATTTGACACAAAGAGTTGTTAGTTAAATACCAGGCTACAGCAGTACTGAACAAATAACTTAGAGAGTTAAGCAAAAGGGAGATAACTACATGGTTACCAGAAGTGGCATCATGCATGGAATTAGAATTATATACCACAGTGACCTTAATAAAAGTTTTGGTTCATAATCCCTATCACCTGAAGAAGGCTGAAGTGTACAATGGCTGAAATGTTATAAACATGACAGTAAAGATGAGGACAATAGTCTGAACAATGTAAATAGCACTCCTGTACCTTGTTTTTTTTTCTCACTGGTAGACCTGCCTTGCTTGGGGTGAAATGATTATAAAAAAACCCTGCTCATGTACCATATCTGCTACATGCCCAGACCTGATTGCACAATTGTAAGTATCCACTTAGCCCAAGGAAAGTTCCCCAGGATCTCAACATCTTTGCCCTCTATATGTTTGAAGTTCCATAGGCACTTTAGGCTTCTGGAATTGCTGGTTTGGGTAAAGACACTTTCAGCTTGTTCCCAGAACACTTGGCAGATATCTTTCCTGGGAAGGTAAAGAGGCTTGATTTCCTTCCTTTTTCTTGATTGTGTCATAACCTCTGGGTTTCTATTTCATTTTGTTGGCTCCATTGTATGGGAGGTTATTGAGAAACGTAGGAATTTCTGTTACTGAAGATGTTTTTCTGGGCATAGTTTTAAAGGATGATAGAGAAGGAATGTTTTGGATGTTTTTTTTTCTGTTGTTTTCACAATTTGTGTGGTAGAAGTGAAGGGACAAATGCTTTACTAAATGCTGGGGAAGACAGAGCAGAGGACGAGGGGCACATCACTCCCAACGGCAAAGATTCTTTTCCATGCTTGGTTTTAAGCTATTCTTTCAGCTTGAGCAGTTCTTTCTTTTCAAATGAAGGCTCTTATTTTTACCTCAGCTGATCCATTGAGATTGTGATTGGGGCATTGCCCTTAAAACTGGTACAAGAAGTGGGTATAATCCTCAAACCTTTCAAACCTGGTCAGTAGAGATTAAATATATTACCCCTATATTGGTTCTAGTTAAGAGTGACCAATAAAGAGTGACCTATGTCTTCAAGTTATTTCAAGCCATTGTGGTTATCATCTAGCTGATTTCTAACTCATTAACATATCACTTGCTTGTTCACTGCCATTCACACTTCTGCCACATCGTGTTTTTGATCTCAGAGAATGAGAAGATTGCTGATAAAGCAAACTTGAAATGAGAACTATTCTAACAACTAGAAGTTACACAACAAAAAAATAATTGTTTAGAATAAAGAATTAACTCAAAAAAGAAACAATGATTTGGTTTATATCTAAACTTATTTATAAATGGAACTTTGTCTATATGTGTGTCCGTTACCTATAGACTCCGAAACGGCTGAACCGATCTTCTTGAAAATTTACACAGTTGTACTGTAAGTGTCTGCGAGTGTTCTTAGCTAGGTTTTGTGTTGAGGTACCCCTGATAAATATTGAAAATCGATAATCGAATAAATCAGGTTATAGAAGGATTGGTCCGATTTTAATCAAATTTGATACACTCATAGACAAAGACATAAGAAATGATATTCAGAAGTTTCAAGGTTGCAGTTCTTACAATAGTGCAGAAAATTTGATATCGATACCAGGAAATCAAAATTTAACTTACATTCATTCATTTTTCTTTCAGTCAACAGTTTCGCTTTAACTGGAAACAACTATCGCTTTTTAGTCTTTCATGCCAATGTCCAAAGATACTGAGCTCCAGGACCATGAATTAGTTTTAAAGCTTTCATTACACCCGAGCAATGCCGGGCTATACTGCTAGTACATTTGGTTTTTTGTTATTATTAATGTTTCAGTTGTTGTGCCCTCCAGCCTTCTTCAGGAATATATTAATCTAAATAACTGTCAAGGAATTTCAAATTAAACCTTTTATTAAATCCATGGGAGTAAATTAATGTTGTTTTGGTATCAATGTATATTTTGTCTTATTCTTTTTAGTACTGCTCAGCTTTTGCAGGTTATTTAAAGCCAGAAAATATTTTTAGATTATAATAATATTTTGGAGATAATAATGATTTACTAAAACAAGTTTTACTAATTAACCTGGAGAGAGTGCTATGCATGAAGGGAATATTTTCTATTTGTATATTTCCCATTATGGGCATTATTATATCCATGATATAATAACACCTTAATACATGAACATAATAGAATGGCTGAAAGAAATAGAATGATGAGCATGTTTTTCTCTCAAAGAGATTTTTATATTACTAAGTCATACACAAAATTATATAAAAATATTTACACTTCTCTCACACAGAAACACTATAACACATGTATAGAACAATAAGTAGTGTGAAAATGATAAGAAAAATAGGGTCTTACCTGTAATAATTCTCAACAGGAATTTGAGTTGCTAAAGGATTCTTCTCTATTTCTAAAGAAGCTATAGATTTTTTAATGGGAAAATAGCGAGGATATGTGGTGAGGTCATACTTATATTTTCTAATGAGACCTTGAGCAGATTGAAGTTATCTTCCATATTGGGAAGACTGCAAGCTAGAGACAGTGTTATGGGTATGTGTGCTGCTCCATAGCAGCTAGCCTGAGCAGGCTGATTTAGCCTTCCCTGGGATAAAAAATTGCAACCTGCTCGTTAGGGGACTAACTGACCATTTTCACCACTCTTATGAACTGATGTCACTCAGCGGCCGTCACATGATCTTGTAAATTCATCTCAACCAAAGGGATATAATCAGCTTTTGCATTCATAAAAACACATTCCTGGGGAAGGAGAGGTAGATTCATGCCTTTCCCAAGAGTATTTGCTTATCAGCAAATATAACAAACATAACTAGAATTGGAATGTGGTCAGCTCTTTGATTTCCAATCCCGAGCTCTTATTCATTATACCATTCACATATCCAAACTTATAGCACCTGGTATTCCCAAGAAGTTACTTATCTAAGTACTAACCAAGCTCAATGTTGCTTAACTTCAGTGATTGTATGGCAACCAGTATTTCAATGTAATATGGCTGTAAGTCCTCTGGAGGTCTGTAACAGTGCCTGTTCAATTCTAAATTCTATACTTTAGCTTTTTTATAAAATTCATTTGATTATTCTGTTTAATCTAGGCTTTATGAGATTCTCCAGAATATGGCTGAAAGTTGAATCGAAGTTACACATTTTTTCACTTACAAGTTTCTTTTTCTGGCTGCTATCCAAAGGAAGAAATTCACTTTTAGCTTGGCTGGAGATAAGAAGAAATTTAATTTGAGAAAAAAAAAAGACACTTAAAGAATAATTATGGCATTTACATCAATAGCATTTAATTAATTAATGAACACTAACCAAATTTGCAACATTTCTGTCTACTAGATTCATATCAAGTGGGTATTATAAATATATCACAATATTATCTAGTGGCTGGAGAAATAATAGACTATTCATTCAAAACATGAGATCATAAAAAACCAATAATTATATAAATCTTTGCTTTTCAATAGATATGCATACAAGTGCAGAAGACCACATATTAATATAATTAAGCTGATTTAAATTTAGTGATAAGTTACTGAAACTAATACTGATTTTGACAAAAAATTAAGTTATTTAATATTTTTATAGTATTGCATTTTATTGTGTAAAATATGACTTTAGTTAAATTTGACTTTTGTATAATATGACACTGTGTTTCTGAAGCTAACCAGGTTCAGCATTCAGTGATCATTCAAAAATCAGTTTCAATGAGGTATGGCTGTAAGTTCAAGTTTGCATTAACCAGATAATATATATTATCTGGTTATATTATTATATATATATAGGTATAAAAAGTCGAGATATCTATTAAGACGGAAATTAGGAGCCAATTAGCTCAAGTCTTTTAGTGACCTAAGAGTGGCAGCTTTATCCATACAGTGTATGTATAAACTTTTTAAAGAAATAAAGTTACTCAAATTTTCTACAAAACAAATACTATTTATTAAAGAAAAGATTCAATAAAAATATCAACAATGAATAAAAAAGAATATGAAAAAATTGAATGAAGATGAAAAAGTTTATAGCTGCAAATCTGTTCATTTCATTTTGTTGCAAAGTAAAATTAGATCTGCTGTGAAAGTAGCAGTATATAACTCATTAAAGTAAGAATTGATTTTATTTATCAATTCATTTTCTTGTTATGGTTGCTATTGACAACATGGAAACCTTTAGTTGGTAATGAGAGGGAGCTGTACATATGCATTTATTTTACTTATTTTCTCAATTTTATGATTTTCATAACCTGTCTCCTTTGACTGGTTTAAGTAGCCCATCTCCTCCAACGAGCTTCAATGACCCATCACTTACAACTGGTTTCAGTGACTTATCTCCTCTGACTGGTTGCCACAATTTGTCTCCTCTGACTGGTTGCCACAATTTGTCTCCTCTGACTGGTTGCCACAATTTGTCTCCTCTGACTGGTTGTCACAATCCGTCTCTTTTGACTTGTTGTCACAATCCATTTCTTCCTTTCCAGGTTTAATATACTGATATACTTCATGATGTAGGACGTCTTACTTGTATAACTTCTAGAACTAGTCAGTAATTAAATACATCTCTTCTCTTTTTTATTACTCTAATTATAATTATTTCATTTTATTGAACAAATTATCAAGAGATATTTTACTTCAAAGAATAAAACTTTCATTGACTCATATTTTAACTTATCACTGAAATAAGTTTCTTATAATTAAAAAGTTTTGAACTGAGCAAAATGAATGTATACTTTAATTTTGTACTAGTGGAGGTATTTGGCATTGTTCAGAAATTAATTTTGTTCAAATAAAAAGACAAACAAGCACAATATTTACATTATTCAGACTATTGTCCTTATCTTTGTTGTCATTTGTACGACGTTTCTGCTGTTGTACACTCTGGCCTTCTTCAGGTGCTAGGAATTTCGAACCGAACCCTAAATTACAATCACTGGGGTATATGAACTCCATTTCTTGTGTAAAGCCTCGATTGGAAGTTATGATTTATTTACCTCTAACCCTGCAATTTACTTGTTCATCACTGCTGTAGCCTGGTATTGAACTCACAACTCTAAGAGTCAAGTCAGGAACTAACCAATGACTATATCCACTGGGTCATGTGTTCTTAAGAACAAGAACCACTGAATTTTTGGGACTTATAAAAGGGTTACTGGACATGTCCAATAACCATTTTTTACCAGAGTTCATATTGCAATTTTTTGATGTTAATGGTTTTCTTTAGTATTTTTGAAGTTAATGGTTTTCTCTAGTAGTTTTTACCAGAGCTCATATTGCAATTTTTGACACTAATGTTTTTCTCTGCCACTCCGTATTACTGGTTCCTATATTGTGTTCATCTCTATGCTTGGTCGGCTTAGGAGATTTTAAACAAGTGAACTTGCAGGGAGATAACTCATGACTTCCAATTGAGGCTTTACACAAGGAATGGAGTTCATATACCTCAGTGATTGTAATAAAGGGTTTGGTTCAAAATTCCTAGCACCTGAAGAACATTGTACAAATGGCAAACAAAGATGAGGACAATAGTTCAAATAATGTAAATACTGCAAATACTACCTCATCTCAGAAATATAGACAAATACTAAACAAACAGGTACTTCATCTTTTTTGTATAGATTATTAAAATGACTACGGGAAATCACTATAAATTATTTTTTTACCAAAAGTTGCTTTATCTCTATTCCCATTACATTTTTACATGAAAATAAATACTTCACTTTTATAAGAAATAGGTTTTTTGACTTTATTTTTGATCTTTTATAAATTTCAGCATTGACCTAAATTAACTTGACATGACCTATGACACTCCCTACCTGTTTGCATGCCAAGTTTGGTTGAAATCTATTCAGTAGTTTCTGAGTTTATTGACAGACAGACAGGTATTTCACTTTATTTGTATCAATAAAGATCCATAATAAGTCCTTTTTTTAATCATACACCTTAACACATATCATATTTTAAAATGTTGATACTTTTTTGAGACAAAAGAATATTATCAAACATTTTCTGACAAATTTTAAAAGATGACAAAAATATAAATGATAAAATCATCTCTACAGAGTAAAGTTCATATTATGTATATTCAAATGGGTTTTGTTCTTTTCTTGTTATTAGTTTTTCCTATGACACAGTTATTATTTTAACTACCTTCACTCCATGGCAACGTTTATTGTCTTAAAAATTGATGGTAAGAATAATTGTAATAAAACCTAAACATATGAAATTTAATTTATACATTTTTTTGTTTTTGAGAATTTTTCAACAAAAATGTCAAACTCGGTTTATCAGATTTTAAATTTGCAACATTATAAAAATGAATACAATTTAACTAAGGCAATGCAATATTTATCATTTACCAATTTATAAAGAAATAAATATGAAAACAATTTTTTATTCATAACTTCATAGACATTTATATTATTAAAATATCTGAACCAATGATAAATTGTTTTTTTACCATTTTATAAAGTTCAGATTGATTGGCAATTAGCTGATGTTCTACTAACCATTGCAATAAACAATCTAATAAATAAATAGTGCTTATTATTTTTGTCGTAAATTTTCAAAGAACAAAGAAAATATAGAAATTCACTTTCATATGTTTTGGTTTTATTGAAATTCTAATAATTGCTTTACAAAACAATAAACATTGCCAAGGAAGTGAAAGTAATTGAAAATAATAGTGGTGTCAAGGAAAAACAGTTCTTTTGATACAATATTTTATTGCAGGCATTGCACAAAGATTAAAGTGTACCAATTTTTTAATTAATTTTTTCTTATCAAATTTGTTTGCATATTATTTTTAAACTAAAAGGTTAGTCTAATCTTATTTCAAATCAGTACAACTATAGAAGAAAACTCTCAGATCCTCTACATGAGACATCATGTTATTGCATGCAGTAAGAAGATTACCAAATTCTTTTAATTTAAAAGATTCCCATGGTCCAATCTTCAGCCAACTATTAAGTCTTCCTTGAAAAGCTCTTTAGATTAAAAAAAAGATGGCTGTAGCCTTTAACAGGACATCTCAGGTCTGAGCATATGCTTCCAAATTGTTACAGGCCAGATGATTTCTTAAATATTTTCTCAATCAGAGTTACCATGTAATGACTTTCCATGGATTTGTTCAGCTACATTTTAAAAATACCAAAGCAAAGTAGGAGAAACATCTATGCAAAAATGTATAACTTTCAATATCATGTATTCCATCATAACACTTTCTTCACATATATAGGAATTAAATCCTATACATCCATATAAATTTTTCAACCAATAAAATCCCTTCAGAAGGTTTGTTCAATAAACAATCATTACAAGGACATGGACAATTACTGCCAAAATACTTGGTGAACAAAGCTGTAGACCTACAATGTGTTATTTTTGGACTATTTAGAAAAAGCAATAATGACTCCTTTCACCACTCTCAGAAATTCAAGAAAAACATTTTCATGAACCAGTGTGAAGTTATTTACAAACTAATGCAATCATTTGAAATTAGATTCTGAATCCCCTTACACCCCTATATAGAATATTTTTCACTTCTCAATTTTGTTGTTAAATGTTCAGAATCCTGACACTCAAATAGCAACTAAAACCTGGGTAGATGAATCCCAACAGATATTTCGCATATGATATTCTCCAAATTCAAAAAGACTTTTAATTCAATATGATAAAAGATTGAAAACTAATAAATGCTCTACTTACCGAATGGATAAATAGGGATTCACTCCCAAAGATTTTACTCTGTAAAAAGATTAGCTTTTATTAAAGCTTGATTTTATTTCTTAAATAAGTGTATATATATATATATATATCAAATGTTGTTGAGAGAAACCTTTGTTTTCATTAAGAGAAAATCATGACACGCAATGGAAAATTCACAAAATGCATTTTAAAAATAACTGACAAATAATTATCACTGACACACAGACTCACACAAAAAGAAAAAAACAAAGAAATATATAACTGATAAATAAAAACATCCAGCCAGTCATTTTGCTCACTTTGGTAGAGTAAATATTTCAATTGCATGTTTTTGCAAACAGATCAATACTAAATGATTGGAATGTGGTGCTCTGAAGTAATTCATCACATGTATCAAACCATCTTTCCCAAGAATGCAAAGAGAAAAATTTGTGGAAATTCATGATCCACTTTGTTTTGAAGAAACATGGCATTAAAAATATTTGTATGTTGTGTTTCCATTGGTTGTGTCAATATTGGTTGTGTCATTTTGAATTTTTTCAAATGTCATTTTTACATGCATCAGTCTGTGGTGTCAGTAGTACATTTTGGATAATTTATTTCCAAATTCTCTTCAGAAACCACAAGCAGGTTCTAAAACATAGAAAAACTAAATTAAAAGTATTTGCAAAGAACTTTCGTTAGTCTTCTGCCACACACACACACACACACACACACACATCAATGAAAATTGTATATGTAAAAAAAATGAGCAATATAAACAGTCAATTGTTGATATTGTCAGATGAGTGAACAAAGTGATTGCTTGAGAGTTTATCTATGAAATTCTAGAGTTGGGATGCTGATGGTAACCTCAATCAGCTAAGTGACAAACTTAAAATTTTCTCGCAGTCGGTTGCCGTTTCTTTCTGTGGTAGACTAGTTGCCAACCAAGGCAACAAAACTCAAATTCTTCTTTTCTTGCCCTTTCCATTTGTGGAACCTCCTACCATTTACTTACTTCACTGATAGCTATAATCTCCAAAAGTTTAAATGCAATGTCAGCTGCCATCTTCTATCTACTTGATTTCCATCCATGTCGTATCTTTTTTTTCGAAATCCACTGTCCCTAGTTTTTTTTTTCTCACTGTGCATCAGTGGCAGTCATGTCTTGCTTGGAGTGAAATGATTATAAAAAAAATGGATATGAGAAACTGAAGAGCCAAGTTCGAATTCCAGTTAAATTTATTGCATTCACTTACATGTGAATACCATTAGTAAAAGTATTAATCCATCTCTTCTCCCTCCAGCTATTGGTTGAATAGCAGAACAGACTAAATTCTATAACTCTGGCTAGCAACCAGTATACCACAGAAAGTAATGGCAACAGACTGTAAGAAAATCTTCTGCCTAGTCAGTCATGGATTGAAAGAGACATGGTTGCTCAAGCACATAACATGTATGACACTTGATTAACTGACTATATAGGTATAGGTGTCAGTCCATAAACGGTGAGGATAATCCAACAAGATTACCTTAATATAAAATATTAATTGGTAAATTTATATAGAGAGCTCGATGGGTGTTAACCAGAGTGATATGAAGTTTATAAAAGAAAACTCAACACATCATATCAGTTATAAACTATAGCTCATTTCAATGAGTTTAATTAGCTCATATCATCAGACCTTACAATATATCCTCCATCTGGTACAAAATTTCTGCCGGAATGAATCTTTTCTTAAAATGAAGAGAGGGATAACAATAAAAATAATAATAATAAACATAAAATTACAAACAAACAAATAAATGACAATAAATATAAAGGGGAAGAGGAGAGAGAAGGAAAGAAAGGAGGAAAGAGGGAAGAAAGAAATAGAGCTCAGTTCCAAATAATGGCATTGGATCTGTTTGAAGTTGTTCAGACTGTTTTGAAAGGGTTTGACCTCTGAAAAAAAACAATTCCTTTGACTTTTGGTGTCTGTTTGACCCCATTAAGTCAACCTACTTACTTATACTAACTTCTCTCCACATCTACATATGTGTACATTCCCACATATACTTACAATGTGATTTTGCTTAAGTTTACATATCCACTGATTTCTTTTTTTCTTTTTTCTTTTTGGGTCCTATCGTTCTCATACTCACACATATATACGCTTCATAAGCATAGGGTTTCCGAGCGCCCACGTAGTGCTGTATATATACGCACACACATATCACTGCTAAATAAATTTGTCGCATTCTCAACCCCGCATATACTTTTATATACACAAGATATATACGAGACAATCAAGTACATATTTATGCCCATATACCCAAATACAATTATATACATAAATATATATATAGATGTGCATACGTACACAAACATGACCACATATACACGCATACATCCATATCTATAAGTTATAACTTATATAAGTGTACTAGTAGTTTCCTATGTCCCCATGTATAAGGACCCTGTGTAATGATTTCCTACCCATATATGGAGAAATCAACAACCAAATGAAGTAAAATGGTATTTTTTTTTTTTTTTATAAGCGTTTCACCCCGAGCAAGGCATGTCACTGCCACTACTGTGCAGGGGGCTATGTAGAGTGGAGAAAGGCTGATTAAATATAGGAAATGACAGAGGGTGGGTGATAGGTGGGTAAGGATACCGAGAATGAGGGTTGGGTAGATGAGAGTGTTGTGAGAATAGTTGGGAGTTAGTGTGATAGGAGGTGTCTATTGACCCTACATTTAAACACCTGGAGATTGTAACTGTCGGGAAAGCAGACTTGTGGAAGGGAGTTCCACAGGCGGGAAGCGCGAGAAAAGAAGCTGTTGGAGTAGAATTTACGGTTACATCTTATTTGTTTAACTGTAAAAGGGTAATTCGGGACCTAGTTGCTAATCTAGTATCTCGTGTAAATTCGTGCTTAGGCGGCACCAGTGATCTAAGCTCATCGGAGCAGAAGCCATGAAAGTACTTGTAGAAGAGGCACAGGGAAGCCACATCACGCCGGTGTGAGAGCGGCTGCAGCCGGTCTGCCAAGTCAGTATCAACCACGTTACAGATCCTCCTTTGTATTTTGTCAAGAAGCCCAAGGAGAGCAGCAGGGGCACCCGACCAGATATGGCAGCAATATTCAATACACGGGCAGATGGTAGATTTGTATATGTGCAGAATAGATTCAGGTGGGAAAAATTTCCGGGCCCTGCACAGGGAGCCCACTTTCATAGCAGCAGATTTGGCAATGGATTCAATATAGTCATTCCATTTGAGGTCCGCTGAGAGTGTAAGGCCAAGGAGGCGTAGTATTTTACTCTCTGGGAGGCTAGCCTGTCCCATGCTAATGGGAGGTAGATGCGATTGTCTATGGTGATTAGTTGATAACAGCTTTGTTTTAGAGGCATTGAAATTTACCAACCATTTTCTACCCCAGGTCACTACGGATTGGAGGTCCCTTTCAAGTACGGCAGTAAGGTTCACTTTGTCATCCAGACCTGGTTTCTGATCGATGCGGGAGTAGATTGTTGTGTCGTCGGCATACATGCCAACTTGGGATCTAATGGTGTCGGGGAGATCATTAATGTAGATCAGAAAGAGCATGGGACCTAGGATAGAACCTTGAGGGACGCCCGCGTTCGTCTGGTAGTTTTGGGAGGCATGCCCATTTAATACCACCTTCAATGTGCAGTTAGAGAGGAAAGACTGGATGAGGTCAAACAGATGTCCAGTTATCCCATAGCTCCACAGTTTGCACAAGAGGCCAGCATGCCAGACCCTGTCGAATGCTTTGGAGATATCCAAGGCAACGGTTCGGGCTTCACCATTCTTGATATAAATAAATATAAACAAGTAATATTTATTATGAATTAAAAAAATACAAAAAAATTACCACTTCATTTGGAAATTAAACGTACACAAATGCACTGATATGACGTGTTGAGTTTTCCTTTATAAACTATATATATATATATATATATATATATATATATATAAAACAAATGTTTTACCGTGACAGTATTTCATATTGCTATAAAGATTATTTCTATTGAGTACATGTGTCTGTATTGCAAAAACTGTTTGAAAATAATTGTTGAAAAACAATCATTCATAAAGCATTTATTCAATTGTAAATTTTTTTAATCAAAATTAATCAAAAGAACAATTGTACTAAATGATAATTATTTGAAAGATTCAAGTGATGTTATCTGTGATAGAGAATGAGACTACAGATACCCTTGAAAGATTGCTGAATATATTCCGATGCTTAAAATTGATGGTTTCCCATTTGTGAAAGATAAACAATCTGGTACCAAAATATATTGGAAGTGAAATAAGTTTGCATTGTACTACAAAGCTTCATAATCACTAATTATGCGAAAGTGATTAAAGTTTCTTGTGAACATAATCATTCTGGTGATGCCATAAATGTCAAAGTGCATAGTTTAATGAACAGAGTGAAACAAAATGCTAAAAAAACTCATGATTCCCTCATTATATCATTTCTACTGCTACTTTGTAACTAAATAAAATTGCAGTACAAAATTTACCAACAGCCAGCTCTATGAAAAGGACTATTCATAACATAAGATAAAAGGAAAGCGCAGGCTTAGCTAATCTCATTCATAGAAGAGAAACTGTTTTAACTAATGAACAGACAAAAACTAATAAAGGGGAGCAATTTTTGCTATATGATTCAGGCCCTGACAATAATAGTGTTGGGGAGCACATCTTTTTACACATAATAATGGACTCACCTGATGTGTACATATAATCCTGCCTATACAGAGAACACAGAGGAGTAGTTGTAGAAAGTGGTAGAGTTGAGTAGTTGTACAGCCACTTAGTAGGTCAGTAAGTTGGTGCATATTAAGTTGGAGTTGTTTTGGATATAGACTCATTACCCAGACATACTTCTTCACTACAAAACTGTATATATTGTTTTTACTAATAGTATTCCTAGTATTCCTGAACTGATTAACCTGTGTTCCAGTTTGTATATTTTCGTTCAATATAACTTACATTTTCTATCTCCATATCTGTTTTTGTTATTTATTATTTTTATGGTTTCCCAACAAGAATCCATAACAGATAGATGCCCATTTGTTGGATTCAGAATAATTTCAGTATACTAGTGTCAAGTGAACATTTAAAAGTTGATGGAACCTTTAAAACTGTACCTCAACTATATATTATATAGAGAACATACTGTTCAGAATAAATTTAAGATTCCTATATCTTATGCCTTACTTCCAGAGAGAGGTGCTGATACTTACAGAAAACTGTTTGCTCAAATTAAGTCTACTGAGAAATCGGGGAGCTGAGTTCAAATTCCAGGTGAACTCCTTGCATTCACTTACGTGCAAATATGCTTGGGAAAGGTATTAATCCGTCTCTTCCTTTCAGTTATGGGTTAAATAATAGGAAAGATTGGGTTCTATAGCCTTGGTCAGCAACCAGTCTACCACAGAAAGCAATGGCAATCAACTGCGGGATAATCTTCTACCCAGTCAGTCATGTCTCTTTGGAGACAAGATTGCCAAGCGTGTATCACGTATCACATATGGCACTGAACTGACTAACTGACTGTTCCAAATTTAAAAGTTTCAGCTGTCACATTAGATTTTGAGCTTGTAACTATAACTGCTATTAAAGATTTAACTTTACAGCATATCAACCTCAATGGGTTATTTAATGGTGACAAGGTTTTTATAATAAATTTGTATGAATAGAATATGTATGCTTTGAAAGAAATCAGTTTGTAGATCAGGTTTCATTGATGCATTTTTGTAAAGAGGGTTTTGTTGAGAGTTCGATGTATTGCTGGTATGTATTTTTCAAAAATATATTGCTGGTAATATTTTTTATTTCAATTTTCTTAAAAAATATATTGCTTGGTAATATTTTTCCTTCATAAAAGTATTGTTGGTAATATTTTTCTTTCCAGAAATGTCTTTTTAGTCCAAGTTTTACTCTCTATAGAAGTTGGAAGCATTTTCATTATTTACATTGTTTGGATTGTGGTCTTCATCCATGTTACTTCTCGATGTGAATATTGTGGTCTTCATCCATGTTACTTCTCGATGTCTTAGATATCTCTCTTTAACTTAACTAAGTTATTGGTTCACTAGTGCTGTTGACAAGTGTTGAACTCACCACTCTTTGGATCAAGTCACTGGATCTAACCAACGCATTTATCCATTGAGCCATGTGTCTTCATAGTCTTCATAAAACCAATGTCTCAGTAACCAATTTTTTACTAGAGCCCTTATTAAAATCTTTAAGTTAATGATTTTCTCTAGCATTCTGTATTACTGGTTCCATATGGTATTCCTTTCTATGCTTGGCCTGTTTCTCTTTTATATTTCTTTCTGCAACTGCATGTAATGGCATACACACAGTACTTAGTCATGTTCTCATCTATTGAGGGACTTACTTGGGAGGGGTATCTGCTAAGTCTAGAACCACACCTCCAATACCTTAACTTCAACTCCCACCACCTATACAATGTAAAGAAAGGGATTATCCACTGCTTACAACATCAAGCAAAAGGCATAAGCAGTGATCCAGAGATATATGAACAGGAAATGGTCAGTATAAACAGTACTCTTCAATGTAATAACTACCCAGGGTACATGACCATGAATCCTACAAAGGGGGATGTAGGCGGATAACAAGCAATTAAAATGGCACTTCAAATGAAGGATAATGGCTGTATAGATGAATGCATTATTTGGTAGTTTGATTTGTTTATGAATTTGTCTTTTTGTGGCTGCCATGCTTATTGTATACAGAATTTCTGATCCATATGTGTAGAATGGTTTATAGTTACAATATTTGTCTGTTAATTCTCCATACATACCTTTGTTGATTGTTTCTTTTTTTTTTTTGTGCCAATATTAAGTCTATGTAAGGTTTGGAGATTGTCCATAGAGCTATCTTGTTTATTGTAACTGGTGTTACATTATCAAAATCTTTGTTTATTTGTTCTAGTACATTGTTAATTCAAAATCTAAGTGAAGGGATAGCTGTTGGTTTATTTTTATAGAACTAGATATATTGAGGTTCATATGTTTTTTGGCATGCTAAGAAGCCTAGCACAATAACCAGACAACATAATACAACAGACTTATGGATGACCTCAAGCTACAGGAAGAATACATGGAGAGTGTGAAAGAATATACAAGAGAAAAATTAGAAATGGAAACTCAAAGTGCAATGCACTAAAGGAAGCATTAATGACATTGGCAAACATCATCATCTCAAAAGAAAACAGATGTAGAAGGAAAAATGAGTGGATCATAAATAAGATTCTCGATATGATGCAAAAGAGACAGAAAACCATGCCAAAACATGGGATGGGATACAGAAAACTATACAAGGAAATAAGGAGCAAATGTAAACAGGTTAAAGAGGAATGATTAAATGATAAATATGCAGAAATAGAGACATAGAGTATGAGTAATAAATGAGACATGCATAAAAAATCAAGAGAACAGAACAAAATATCTGCTCCTCAACAGGATGTATAAAATACAAAGATGGAACACTCATATTAGAGAAAGAAGAAATAAATCAACAGTGGGAAGGTTATATATGAAATCTCTCAACAACAAGAGAGAGCAACCAACAATGCACACAGACACTGACAGGCCAGTAATATTAAAATCCAAAATGGAAGCTGCACTGGCCAAACTGAATAGAAACAAAGCAGCAAAACCAGACGGCATTGTAATAGAGATACTGGCAACCTTAGATGATTTCAGAGTAGACAAAGTCACAGAAATAATAAATTAAATCTACAACAACAGCAATATCCTATATAATATAGAATGTAGTACATATAGAGAAAAAATATTATAATGATATGAATTATATAGAATAATATATGGAAGTATCATTAAATTATTTAATTATATCTTTTGGCAGACTCATTTTGGATTTATGGAGTATAGATTTGTAGAAAGAAGCGAAAGTGATGTAATGTTTTAAATGAGTGTTTATAGTTAGTATTAATGCTATCGATATGTTTTTAAAGTACTTTCTCCTTAACAAGTCTTGTTCTTTTTTAATGAAACTAGCATTATAGAAATTAAAATTGTGTCTTCCATCATTTAGATGTCGTAGAAGAGAGTTGGAACGTTTGTCCAAACGTAAGTCTCTTTTGGGTTTGTAGATTCACATTTTTAAATTTCGTGATGTCTCCTCTACATATACGTTTTTGAATTGTAGACACTTTATTTAAATTTATGTTTGGTGTCTTTTTCATCCTGATAATATCACTAATAGTCTTGGAGGTGGTGGTAACAATTCTAGTATTTAGGATAAATAATTTTTTATGAGTTTATTTGAAAGTATGTTGGAAGGTAGTATTATGAAATTTGAGTAATTTTGTGGGGATATTTGTTTTTTTGACTTTCTTTCAACCAAGGAAGGCTTGAGAATCTAATCTATATTTCTATTTAATCCATAACTGGAGTAATAAGAGATGGACTCATATCTTTCTCAAGGGTATTTGCGCATAAGTGAAAGTAACTAGTTCACCTGAAATTTGAAATTGGCTCTCTTGGCATTCTGAGTCAATATTCATTGTACAATGTCTTGTCAGTGTTTTTTACATTTGTGTTAATAAAAGGACAAATGTCACTTCATGAACCGTTTCTGTTATTTTAAAACCATATTCTTTCTCTCTGGAGCTTCATGAAAGATACCAAAGCTGTTACATACTAGAAATCCAATAGTATTTATAATTCTCACACTCTTAATTCTGAATGATACACGTTTTTATTTATTTCTATACCTTAGTTTTTAGAATCCCCTTATATGTATCTCCAGATTTTGTCCTCCTGCCATGTCTGACAGCTACATAGAGAATAAAAAACATTTACATATGCTGAATGTATATGAGATGTTTTTGTATGCAAGTAATGATTTTAAAAAATCGAATCTTTATGAATAAATAAAAATTTTTTAAAAATAATGAAAATGAAAAATTATAGATAAATAAAAATGTTTAAAATTCTGAAGATTTTTGCACTGTTCTAATAAAGAATTATCATGAAACTTACTTGGGTTTCTCTTTCTGTCTTTGGTCACATGTTATTTCCCTTATCTTTGACTTTAATTCAATTACAAGTTTTATAGGACATGTCGGAGGCTCAATTTTAACTCTTGGTTTGAGATTGAAGTTCTTTCTGTAAAAAAATAATAATCAAAGAAGAATTCCTTACAAGTTCCTAGAATTAAGAACTGAAAAAAAAGTTGACAATTCTCTAGCTCTTCAGGATTACAATCAATCTTATCTTTGTGTAAAATGAGGCATAAAACACAGATACTAGAAAAATGTTCATCTTATTCTAGAAGTTCAGAAAGTACCTGACTTCTTCGGTTATGCTTTATTTTTACAAAAGTTAGATTAAAACCGAGTATTGGTGCTATATCTGGGTTGGAGCTACCTAATCTTCACATTCAGCCTTGATATCATTCATGCTGCCTTGTGGGGGATGATTTATTTTTTCACTTTGCTGCCCCTTTCCCAAAGATGCAATACTATCAATACTCTATCATTGTTTCCATGGCAAATGTTCAGATGAGCACTCCTTTCCACTAGTTCAGACATTTACTGCTAGGACTTCTCATGCTATATATACAGAGATGATTGATCCACATTTCCTCAACACTACAATGTTAACCCCTTCAAGTTGACAGTCATCATTTCTCATCATAATCTTCACTTCCTTGTCTTACATTCATATCACACAATGCATTCAGTAACCAAGCTAAATTGAGTGGCTCTCAAGACTTGTATTTGCACAAACTTTTGTAAAAAAATTAATCACTGGGAATCTATATATATATATATATATATATATATATATATATATATATATATATATATTCCCTACTGTCTCTCTCTCTCTATATATATTAATAGATACACTCTCCTTATCTATATATATTACCAAATAAATTAAAATTTTACTGCCTGATGATGGTATTTAAACACCAAAACTTTATACCTGTTGAGTTGTAGTATGCTATTATTATTATAATAATAATAATTACCATATATATATATATATATATATATATATATATATATATAGTTTAAGTACAACGAATTTATCATTTTCTTGCAAGAAAAACCAGCATTGATGAGTAAGGACATCATAGTGGTGTCCTTACAAAATTTTGAAGTTGGCATGAACCTGTTCAGTTAAAGTGACAAATTCCTTGCATTAAAACCACCAATGCCCTATATCTACCCTGATATTGAGCACAATATGATAAATATCTTGTTTGCCAAAATATCTTTTATCAGTAAAACTACTGAAAAAATAACAATCTTGGTTCCGAACTTTAACATACCTTACCACTATATATATATAAAATATATAATGTTTATATAGTGTTTAACTGTGATAATTTTTATATGTCAAATTGGCAGTCAGCTGAGTAGACAGGAGCAGGTGAAAGCCATCCAAAGCGACCAAAGATGCAAACATCAGCAGGCAAGATTTTCGCCACTGTATTTTGGGATGTGCAAGATATTCTGTTTATCGATTACCTTGAGAAGGAAGAACCATCCATAGCGAATATTATATAGCATTATTGGTGTATTTGAAGGAAGAACTCACCAACAAATGGCCACAAATGAAGAAGAAAAAGTGATCTTTCACCAAGACAACGCACCTTGTCACAAGTCGACTGCAACAATGGCAAATCTACATGAATTGCACTTTGAATTGCTTCTGTATCCACCCTATTCTCCAGATCTGACCCCCAGCAACTACTGGCTGCTTGCAAACTTCAAAAGAATGCTCCGTGGAAAGAGATTTGGCCCCAATGAAGAAGTGATATTGGAAACTGAGGCATATTTTGAGGCCAAAGACAAATCACTCTACAAAAAAGTCATCGAATTGTTAAAGTTGTTAGTGTTGAAATCAGTGTATCACCCTAAAAGGAGACTATGTTGATGAATATATTTGAATTTTATCTAAAAGCTGCTGTTTTATTAGTTAGGCCTGGGATTTATTTAGTGATGTGTTAATTTGGTTTGTTTGTGGTCTTATGCTTCCCAAAGAGTTTTCAAGAATTATCCATAATACACTAATTTTCAAAGTTTGTTCTCTTTTCTATGTGATGTTTTTTTTTTTGTTTTTTTTTTTTTGTAGTTTTTAAAATTTTTTATTTAGGACCATTGGATGACTTTCTTTCCTACTTTAAGTTGTATCTTTTTCAACATATATCAATAAGGCTTGTTGATCCATACTGAAAAATATTATACATTATAAAAAATATTTTCATTTCTCAAGAGGAAAGAGGCACACTCACATTCTTGATCTCATCCCACGGTTTCTATTTTCTATACTTGATGACCTTAGCATTTTAAATATTTTCTTCCCTGAAATAGAAAAAGAAGCCAAAAATAAAAAACAGTTTGAAATAAACTTAACAATAAGGAATTGTTTGAACATGAAACTTGTTGGATAAAGAAAAAACAGGCAAGTGAACAAGTTTTAAAAAGTAACAATAAATTATAATGTAGATACAAGAAATTTGAATTTTAGGTGATACCCAAAAGTTTGGGGAAGATGAGAAAGTTTCCTTAAAAAAAGAAAAAATTGATTTAAGAAAAATAAAAAAATTAAATTTCCCATTTCATTATGGTGTGAGTCTCAGTGATGTGCATGAAATCTCCAGTAAGACACAGAAAATGCTGGCTATCTTGCCAGATAAGCAAAATGTTCTTTTAAAATTTCCAGAATTTGTTAGCAACATTTTTCTGGTGGCTTGACTTAGTCCTTTTCCCACCTCTGTAAGGTTGCCTCCCTTTGCCTTTTCTATAAATACTTTCATGATAATTATTTAGATGAGTTCTTTGCTATGATGCCTAAACTCTTTGAGCTTAAATGTAATACTGGCAACAAAGTTTCAACAATTTACAACTAAGTTGGCTAGATGTAACCATAAATCCTATGGTAACAGTTTTTTTTATTGCATTTCTTACTTATGGAACTCCCTTTTGGTTCCATGCTTTTCAACCAACTTTAATCAACAAAAGTTTGAATGCAATATCATTTACTACCAGCTGTCCTCCTAATTACTCTTTCTCAGTTCTCAATCCTTTGCAATGTTCCTGTTTCTAACTTTTCCACTCCCAGTAACCCCTCAATTAAAAAAATGAAAAAAAAAATGTCAAAAAAGTGAAGTACGAAAAAAATTAAAGATGTTTATCTAAAATAATCTATAGCTTCTCCCTTCGCCTAAATAATAGTGGCTAAGTTATATGGTTTGAAGTGTATGTGGTATCAGAGTCTTTCCATCAATACATCTATTTGGTCACACTCAAAGGCTGTTCATAACTGAGCCGGGTTTACTGAGTGTGGCTACAGTGAATTTAGACAGATTTGCAACATGTCCAATACATGTTCAATGGGGTTTAAGTCTGGTGAACATTGGGCCAATGGATGACAATCATAAAGAGGTACAAATGCTCTTCAACAAAATTTATGTTTACTACATCTGTCAATACAGATTATACTTTCACTCATGGTCTTTGCATACTCAGAACAGAACACACTCCATACCATTAGTTGAGTCACAACCAACTTATACAACAACCTACTGAATTTATAACTTCAAGTAATCCTTCACATGGAAACTCAACTATCTGCCTGAAAGAGCTGTTAAGATGACTCATTTGACCAAGTAACACAGTACTAGGCCAATGGTGTGATAGCATGAACATGATTATCTCCCTTAAGATAACTCTCTAATAAAAAAAAGGAGTCCCCAAAAACCCCTTGCTAACACAGTGAAGAATAAGAATGTAACCAGTAATGGCCGACTTCACGGTACCCGTGCATTCTGTGTTATTATTTCAAGCAACAAATAATATTTCAAATGGCAGTGATCTCAGGCTCAGGTGAAATGCAATAATTGATGTCATAGTGCCAAAGTGAAGTAACTGTCCATGGTTCAGTGTAATTGAGAAAATTCTCGACACATGAAAGAAGAAAAAGAACAAGTCAAAATAATAGTAAGCAAACAATATATATGCAAATCAAAACTAGGCAAAGCAAAAGTCAGTCAGTCAAGTGCCTATGTGATACACCCTCGGGTGATCATATCTCAAAAGAGACATGACTGACTGGGCAGAAGATTATCCTGCAGTAGGTTGACATTGCTTTTTGTGGTAGACTGGTTGCCAACCAAGGCTATAGAACCCAATCTGTCCTATTATTTAACCCATAACTAGAGGGAAGAGATGGATTAATACATTTCCCAAGAGTATTTGTACACAAAATTTCACAAAATAAGAATTATTTTCAGATGTAAAAAGGATACATCCAAGTGATTATAGCATTCTGACTTCAAGATAAAGAAGAACAAAAATATAGAATTCGTCCCTTTTTATTGGGTTCAGAAAAAAATTCCAACATGCATCTGTAGGATTTGTCTATAAATTTAGAGATGTTCTTAGCAGCCATTCCAATGAGATTGGCACTAACATGTAATAGTATATAGTATTGGTTAATGATGATGGCAATGAGACTTCATCAAATTCAATGAATAGACTGATGGGTTGAGCTGCAGAGCATTGAGCAGGGATGTGATTTGATGCAATGCTCCTCTGTATTGGATGGTAACCATCTTTGTTAGTTGCCAGCAGTCCTATTCTTGCATTATCTGTGAGTACCTGCTATTTTCATTTCTGCTGATGTCTGCCTGATATTCCCAATATCCTTGTTATTGTTGCCTAGAGAAAATAGAGCAGTTGTGACTTCAAAGATAGCGTGCAACATTTTTCTGGCTTCAACATTCATTCAAGGCTAAATCCTATCTGTATTCCATGATTATCACAGCTACAATACCTCTTTACCTATTACATCATCTAGCTGTGTTAATTTCTGCAAGTGGGGCAGTTGCTAATTTTGAGCACTTCAGTTAATAAACCATTAAATATGACTAAAGAGAAATATCAATTTAAATTCATATATTAAATTTACTTACCAAGTTTATATTCACGTTGATGTCCACGAATTAAAGATAAAACATCTTCTAATTCATCATCATTGAATAAGCAGGAAAGCACATTATTTGGATAAGATACAGGCATTTTTATTCGATCTGTAAAGGAAAAATATAGACAGTAAAATTTTTTTTCAGAATTCATCCATAAGCATGATAGTGATTGAATAATTTTTACAAAATTAAAAAAAAAAATTAAATCAAAGAAAACATTTGATAGATTTAAAAAAAAAAAATCTATTTAAAATGAATCAATCATTGAATGTTTTACTGACAATCAAATCACTTTAAACTATTTTTTAAATTTATTCTATAACTCTTTGAATGTTTATTTTTGATAACTACTTTTACTTCTGATAAAAGTTTTTGTTTTTAAGAACCTTTTACTTCTGAACAAAATCTTCTTAATTCCTCTATTTTTTAATAAGTTTTTCCTAAAATAACAATTTTTGCTAACTTAATAGAACTGTCATGTTTTTATCTAACTTAGCCATTATATTATGATATTGTCATGTCCATAAAGAAATATATAAATAAAAAATTAATGATATTGTTATTGTATCATTTCCATAAAAATAAATAAAAAATTAATTATAGTGTCAAAAATGAGAATAAAACAATTGTAACGATTATAATTATCATTAATTCACTCATTCTAAACCAATGAGAATCAACCCCACACAAACATGGGACATTTTTACCATTGAACAGGCAGTCAACATGGACAGCTCTTCAACATATGCATCAATGAAAATTTTGTCTCTGTTTACATTTTCAGATCAAAATGGCAATATTTATCTCCCTTTAGCACTCAACAAAAAGTTCAAGGTAAGAAAATCTTAGACACTCTTCCAACGAAATACCTAGACAAACTAATACTTATCTGATGTAAATCAGGTGGGGATCCTAATCTTCTATCAGTTGTGTCTCTGTCCTTGAAGACAGAGTGCGGCTCAGTTGTAACTCTGTCTGTGATGGCAGGGTAGCATTTGAGAAGAATTACACTGTGCAGATGTCCAGTCCCAGGGAAAAGTGTCCTGCAGCCACGCCACCTCATTGCAGCAGAGGGGTGGACTGGGTACTCTTCACTGGGGCCAGCTCAACCAGCGGTTGAGGGGACTGGGGAATTTTTGTCCCTATGCCCGTCCATACGCAGTCAGGTTCCCCACTTTAAAAAAGACCTTGTGTTACATCTTGCTTCAGTGGAGGAGTAGGGTAAAAATCAATACCCAGATAAACTATATACCCAATCCCTGTGTATGTTGAGGCTGGGTGAGTTTTGACTCTTGACTTGAGTGTATGTATTTGGATTTCCCATGTTAAATAACAGACCTTGTGTTATATCCATACTCAGTGGGGGAGGGGGGCATGGATAAATATCCACAGCTCAGATGACTTGAATCAAAATCTGTTCCAGCAGCTGACAACCAGCCTATGGCTCTAGCCATCAGCAACAGTTTCAGCTAGCCAGCCATCATTATCTCCAGCTTGCTACTAGAGATGGCTGTCACTCCAGCCATCTCTAGTAGGCCTCCAGTTTCAGCTAGCTCCAACAAGCTATCTGCTTCAGCCATCCTTGCCGACAGTATGCAATAAACTGTCCTTTTCAGAACAATGCTTTTCAGTATTTACTAAAACTGTCCTTCTCAGAAAATGCTATTCTCACCCTCTACAAAAACTTGCAGAATTATTTTTTTACCTAGTGAACTGTAACATTATTTTTGTTTATGTATTTTTATTTAAAAAAAAAACCTGGCAATATATTTTCTTTGATTGGTTTATTGCTATCTTCTGTTGATCAATATCTGTTTGCAGGCCAATATACCACCCATAATAAACCCTCCACAGGAGCTAGAATGAAGTGCAGCTTCTAGGATATATTTTTTAATAATAATGTGAAAATTTAAATATCATTTTTGTAAAATATCAATTAGAGGAGAAATAATAAAACAAGAATATTAAATTTTAAATCAATTACATGAAAATCATCTAAAAGATATTTAAAAATCATGTTTGTTATCGACATGTCATGAAACTTGGTATGATATCTGCACTTTATATTGCAATATACCTGTTATAAATCTACTCTACTTTGATATGCAAACTTCTCTTTATCATTTTTAGATGATGTACACTCTGTTTGTTGCTAGAATATAGTTAATAGACATTTTTATGATATTTTAATTACATTTTCTGTATGTTATATATTTGTGTTACATATCTGTTAGTATGTTTTACGATGTAAATATCATTCCAAATTAAAATTTGTATGGTGACGTACATAGTGCGTAGATGAATATGAGAAAGTTTTTATTTCTTTTTGATTGTTTATTTGGTGAGAAAATACAGACAGATAATCTTAGTTGGACAATTCAATCTCCTGAGCCTTCAGCAGTTGAAGCCTATAATTAGCTGAAGTGATGATACAAAGCTTGCAGCAAGAAAGGAATAATAAATCATCTAATTTATTTTGGGAATATGTTTTTAAAAAGAGAGAACTTGACATCAATGATATGGAACTTCTGAGAAAATGGAACCATCTAAGACATCTGACTGATTTCCTTGGCTATATGCAAGCAAATGAACAGAACTTTTTTCTGCAAAAAGCATATTATTTTGTCACAGTATCTATTAATGACAGGTTTCACCAATTCGACTTTGTAGTATTTGGAACAATGCAAAATGCTCTTCTGAAGGCTTTGCATGGTAAAGAAGATTCAAACAAGATACATAAGAAATTAACTGAAAACAGTTCTCTTGTTTCAATGTATGAGGAGGATATTGACTTAACCCTGCTGAATATCCAGCTCAAACTTTTACCCAATTTATTGAAAATTCACAGAGTAAATGCAAATCTTCCAACAATATTTGAAAAGGTGAGATCCCTAAATGAGGCACAAAGAAGTATTATTAGTGAAGTTTTAAAGTTCATCAAATTCATTCTCAAATGCTGAAAGTGAAGCAATTTTTTCAGTGCTTAAAAGATTTAAAAACATATTTAAGATCAACTATGAGTAAAAACTGATTTAACAGTTTCATATACACAAAGATGCCAAAGATGATTGATTTAAATCAACATAACAGAAGCTGCAAATTTGTAAAGCTACAATTGGAAGTCATAAGTTATCTCCCTCTAAACCTTCAAGTTACTTGTTCACCACTGCTGTAGCCTGGTATTGAACTCACAAGTCTAAGAGTCAAGTCAGGAACTAACCAATGTCTATATCCACTATGCCATGTGTCCTTAAGTACAAGAAGAACTGAATTTTTGGGACTTATAAACCTAATGTCCAGTAACCTTTTTTACCAGAGTTCATATTGCAATTTTTTGATGTTAAAATACTAGAGAAATAACCATTAACATAAAAAATATGACTTCCAATTGTGGCTTTATGCAAGGATAGGAGTTCATATACCCCATTGATTATAATAAAGGGTTTGGTTCAAAATTCCTAGCACCTGAAGAAGGCCGAAACATACAACGGCCAAAACGTCATACAAATGGCAACAAAGATGAGGACAATAGTCTGAATAATGTAAATACTGTAAATACTACCTAATCTCAGAAATATAGATAAAATGTTTTTAGTACAACAAAAGATGACAACAAAAACCTGAATAATAATATATTAAAGGAAATATTTAAATCACAAAAATAACTAACTTGCATCCTATGATTGTGCAAAGAAAATGTTTTCTCTTTGCATACTGATATTATATTACTCAGTGTAACGTATCCAATAATAATTGGAAGAGAGGATGAACCCTACCAAGTACATTTCTTTTTTTCTTCTTCATTGTCATGTTTAATGTTTTATTTTTCTTTCATTACATATTTTTATAAATGAAAAGAAAACTGGGTAAAATGTTTTAGATATAAAATTTTATCATGTTATTTACAATGGTTATAAATTCTAAGACATTGACAAATCGTTTTTTTTTCCCCTTTTTTCCCCTCTCCGTTCTGTCTGTAATAATTTTCTTGGCTTGTTTTTTTGTTTTTTTGTTTTTTTTCTCTCTTACTAACATTTTCGACTTTATGCTCTGTTTGAACTTTAACTAAGTTAAAACTTAGTTAACTCGTCACCCCTAACTTTTTTATTTCTTTTTTTTTTTTTTTTAAATTGGAGTAGATAGCCCAAACTCCTCCTACAACTATTGAACAGGAGTAGAGGCTTGCCCCTTGTCCCCTGTTTAGGATGCGGTCTCTGGTCTTCTCTTCTCTCACTTCTGACCTTAGTATTGGTGCTTCCGTGATTTTCCTGCGATCTGTCTGGTTGGTGGCAATAGCTCATCATTGTGAGGGTACCGGGTTGGCAGTTTCCTGGTTGCTGCTTCCAACTTGTAGTTAGGAGCCCTAACTCTTGTCATTGATGAAAATAAGGAAGAGCGTCGAGCCCAGAATAGAGCCCTGGGGTACACCGGCATTTGTGCTGTAGGATGAAGAGGCATGCCCATTCAATACGACCTTCATTTTGCGGTTGTTTAAAAAGGACTGGATTAGGTCAAGCAGGCATCCGGTAATGCTGTAACCACGTAGCTTGCAAAGAAGGCCAGAGTGCCAGACCCTGTCAAAAGCCTTGGAGATGTCCAGAGCAACTGCACGAGCCTCGCCTGACTCATTGAGGGTCTGGAGCATGTACTCCGTAAAGGTTGTTAGCATATCGGCAGTGGACCTGGCAAAGCGGAAGCCATATTGCTTGTCAGAGAAGAGTTTGTGGGCAGTAAGATGTTGAACTATTTCAGCATTGATTATGGCCTCGAACACTTTCCTGAATATTGGTAGAAGACTGATAGGGCGATAGTTGGATGGGCCCGAGGGTTCACCACAATTCTTAAAAACAGGAACGACTGAAGAGAATTTCCAGCATGCAGGAAAACAGGAAGCAGAAAGGCAGTAGTTAAACAGTTTAGAGAGGACAGGGGAGAGTTCAGGGCC